>PVKN010008918.1:0-24423 GCA_004027915.1 Capromys pilorides | reverse complement strand
GCTGGGTGGGCTGCTTGGCTGAGGTGGTACCAAAGTCCAGGCCGAATACATCTCGGGACTTTTTGAAGCCAGCCCGCTCCTCAGAGGTCAGAATGGGTGCCTCCTCAGAAGTGGAAGCTCGTTCAGGCACCTCAGCCCCACTGACCTGGTGGGAAGAGACACCCTGTGAGCCATCATTCCTGCCAGAGAGTGCTGTGGGCTGAGGGGAGGGAAGAACTATAGAACTAGGGCTGTCAGAGAGGCTGGCCAGGGACTTCTGAGGAGGGACCTTCCAAGGAGGTTTATGGGATAATAGCACAGAGCATAGAACACCATAGGGATCATTGAAAACCTGCAGGCTATAGGAAAAGGGGGCTAGAGGGCCAGGGGCCTGGGCATCTAGATCTGATAGCCTACACATTCTGGCCTTGTTCTTCTTGACTATATGGAGCCCTAGAAGGTCCTGAGGCTGCGGGAGCAGCAGGGAGCCACTGGCATGGAGCCGGCGAGTTAGGAACCCCTGGGATTCCCACCTCGTGGTCTGGCAACACTCACCTCACTGTCAGAGCTGGGCTGGACAACCTCCCAAGTCTGGAAGTCCACATCATAGCAATGCAGCTCATTGGGCAATGTGTTATCGGCAGCACCCCCAAACACATAGAGGTGGCGGTCAAAAGCCACCATGGTGTGTCCATAGCGCCGCTGAGGGGGTGGTGGAGAGCCCCGAAGCAGGTGCTCAGTAGGAATTCGTGTCCACCTGAGAGTATATGATAGTGTCCAGGGCCAGGGTGAGGGCTGTGGTGCCTTCATAGCTTCTATACAACAGGTCTCCCTGTGAAGTCCCCTGTGAACTCTGGTAACCAGACCAGAATTCAAAGGGAGTGCCCAGAGTCCCTTGCCATGTTTAGCTGTAGCACTAGCCATGCCTGGCTCTATCCAGTCCACCAAGGGGGCTGGCCCAAGCCCTAACATTCACCCAGATAGCAGTGACAGGGCAGGGAGGGTACCACCTGACCTCTGGACAATCCCCTTTCTCTGGGGAAATGGAATTATGGAGACGTAGACAGGTGACTACAGGTGGCTGCATTTATGCCACCAGGCATCTGAGTCCTCACCTGGGAAACTGCCTGGGCCTGATACCCTGATGCTGCTCCTACAGCACCCTCCATCCTCCATCATCCAAGGGCTTCCCAGCACCTTCCCGCAAAGTTCTTTTGCTAGGTTAGTTGAAGAACCAGGACAGATCCTTGCTATGCCATGATTTATCACTCAACGCATCGCTCTGCATAGGATTCCTGGTCCCTCCGCCCATGCATCCCTGACCTGTAGAGGCATAAGCCCCCTCCATAAGATGTCTCTCATCTCTCTTCTGCATTCATTCCCAGGGTCAAAGGCCAGCTTACACATAAGGATAAAAAGGGAGCCAGCAGCCAAATCTGGGGAAAGCCAAAAAGCCTCTCTCATCTTCTGCCATCATGAGATCTGCGCCAGCCATATTTGCTATGGGTGACACTCACAAATAGAGTATGTCCTGGACACTCAGGGAGAGGGCAATCTGGGGACCCTACCCAGGCCTATCTTCATCTTTGCAGCCATACTGAGGGGCCTGCTCTAGGGTAGATGTTCTTGCTGTGTGTAGGAGCTCAGACAATAGGTTGCCATGGTTACCACATACATGGTTACCAGGCACAGGCATTCCCTGGGCCCCTCCCTGGCCAGGATACCTACGTCTTGTCCTTGAATTCAAACTGGAAGAGGTTGTTTGTTATCTTGGCTCCACTCTGCCCGGAGAACACAAACATCTTGTCCCGGCACACAGCCACAGGGAAGTTGCAGCAAGATGGTGGGATCTCACCACTCTGGGCCACCTGAGGTAGAGATGGGACAGCTCAGCCCAAGGCCCCTTGCAAGACCTCTGTGTGTGTATGTGCGTGTGCACACACATAAGTGTATCTGGGGACTGAACTCAGGACCTTGTGCTTGCCAGGCAAGAGCTTATTCTACTGAGCTATCTCCCCAGGCCTATATCTGGGGATTTAATTGAAGGGCTTTGCACTGAACTGCATCTCCAGCACTTTTTTATTTTTGAGATAGGTGATAGGTCAGGATTCAAAGTTTCCCAGGCAGCTCACTTCACTCTGACCTAAGAAAAATTCAACCACAAGGAAGACAAATGATGTCCACCTGTAACCTGGCTGTTCCAGCCCACAATCACTCTCCCAAAAAGATCCTATAAAATCTCCTGTCCCCCTTCATTCGAGGCTGTCTTGGTCCTCAAGACGGCCCTCCATGTGAGCTTTCATTTCCAATAAACCAGCTTTATTTGTGTCAATATGTCTGGTCCAGTTCTGCATGGGTTCAGCTGCCTCATTTTTGACCTTTCAATAACATCTTATTAGGTTGCTGAGTTGTCTACACTGGGCTCCTCCTGCCTTGTGATCCTCCTGCCTTACCTCCCAGAGTGCTGGGATTAGAGCCATGAACCACCATACCCAGGTGGACTCACATTTCTATACACTAAGAGGTACAAGTTTTATTCTTGGAATTTATTTTGTGAAGAGGGTTCACAGAATAATTTCTCTGGCTAGCTTACAGCCCCATCTCACCCATTTACAGGGGCTATTTTGACCAGCTGGAGTCAGAATCATAAGGGTAAATCACCAGAGGCTCTCAGGCATAGTGGCCCGTAATCCCAGCACTTGTGGGGCTGAGACATGAGGACTTCCATGAGTTTGAGGTCAGCCTGTGCTACACAGTTTAGAAAATTCACCTGTAGGCCAGCCTAACCATAGAGCGAGGCCCTGTCACAACTAACTAATCCATCCATCCATCCATCCATCCATCCATCCATCCATCCATAATTGGGGTCTAATCATACATTTCTACAAGTATAGGAAAGTCTAAAAGCAGAACTGCAGATAGCAAGCTGCCCTTGCCATGTTTAAGTAAGGGAAGATTCAACCAAGAGCTTGGAATCTTCAGTTGTTGTGCGACCACTTCTAGAACTGTTGTGGGCCACGCAGGTGAGAGGAGAGTAAGGTTAAGTTTTGGTAAGGGGAAATAGACTGTGCCACCATCCTACCTTAGCTCTTGGTGCTCCCCCTGAACCCCAGTTCTCTGTGTCCCTCACCTCCTCCCAGCAAGTGAGCTCCCGGTCCTGCAGGCCAATTGTCCACATGTCATTCAACCTGCATTAGGAAAAAGGGGTCAGGATGCTTTGGGTCCGGTTGTGAGGGTGGGCCTAGTCTGGACCTGGCAACAGTTGATGGCCCAGGGAAGAATGATCTGCCATGTGGGTTAGGGAACTAATGTGTAGCCACGAGTTTTCCAGGGTACAAAATCCCAGCTGTGCCAGTTACTTTCTGGCCTAGGCAGGAAAAAGTAGTCTCATGCACAATATTTGGGGCAAATGGGTAGGGCCAGCTCCTTACTGAGCTGTCCCTCAAGGTGAAAGACCATGGATATTATAAAAGATGCTACCACTATGTTACTGGGTGCTTCTGTAACACTGAAATTGGAATAAAGCATGCACTACTTTGTTAATACAGGTGAATTTTCTAAAATAAGGGGAAAAAAAATATCTGTGACATAGGCAGAAACCTAGGGCTGGATCTGAGCCCTGATACAGCGCCCTTCCCACTCTACACACTTTAGCACCCCTCTTCCCTGTGGCCCCAAGTATTTTCACCTTAGTAATTCAAGGGGCTACAGGATTGGCTGGAAGCTCCATTCGAGGCTTCACCTCCATTTGCCCAAATGAAGTAGTGTATCAAAATCCTGCAGGCTTTTGCAGCCTGGGCCCTCAAATGCCAGGAAAGCTTGCTCTATACATAAGCAGATTTAGAGGTGAGGTACACAGGCTGAGCCACCACCTACCTGGCATTGCCATCATAGCCAGCAAAGATCCATAGCTTGTCACTGTACACTGTGGCTCCATGGGCTGACCTGGCAACTGGTAAGCTAGAGTACAAAGGAAGAGGTGAGAGAGGTTCCCCAGCCCAGGGGCAGCTCAGAGCCTCACACAGTGGAACAAGTGCCACAACTAGGGTACTGGGGCCACATCTACCTGACACTAGGGCTCTGAGTGCCACTACTGATGTACCAGGAACAAGCGTAACACCAGATGCTTAGTTTGTGAGCCCTGGACAGTAGCTGGATAAAGAACTCAGATGTGGGCATCGTGGTACATGCCTATAATCCCAGTACTCTGGGAAGTTCAGACAGGAGGATAGCAAGTTAAAAGGGCAGCTTGGGCAACCAGTAACTTAGAACTAAGAATTAAGTGATTTAGAAATAAGTCTCAAAATAAGTACATAAATAACATAGGTAGACATGTGACTCAATGTGAAAGTCCTAGGCTCAAACCACAGTCCCCCCCAAAAACAAAACAAAAAAACAACACTAACAAAAAAGAAATTCAGATGTAGAGCTAGCAATGCAACTCCATGGCGGAGGGTTTGCCCAGCATGAACAAGGCCCTAGGTTCCGTTCCTACCCTCTCAAAAAAAAAAAAAAAAAAAAATCTGATGTCCACGTAAGCACAACATCCTCTTCCAGCTACCACCTAAGTATCCAAGAGAGTGCTCACAAAGCAGCTTGTCCAGCTCTCTTCTGAAAGAAGGGAATCTAGAGCTGGGAGCAGGCTGTGATCACCAGGGAATCAGCACCCACAGGAGCTCCCCACTTGCTGAGTGCCTTAGGCTTCTCCCAGCCTCAGCCCAGCTGCCTCTCAGACCCCTCCTGGCCCCATAGGTCTCAGTAGTCTCACCGTCCTTCAATCTTCCACTCTGTCCACTGGCCAGTTGCAAACTTGTATTCAAACAGGTCATTTTTATTCTTCAAGTTAGAATTGGAATAAATGTCTCCAGTGTAGCCCCCTGGGTAAAGAGACAATTAAAGGGGCATATCCAAGGCACTGCTGAAATTTTTACACCTGGGAGCTGGGGTACACTCAGCCTCGTTTAAACGCACAAACTGAGGTTTCACCTGCAAACCTCAGAGACACCGACTATGGCTTCTGTGCAGGGCTCCAAGCACATAGTGAGCAAGACACTGATTCCTGCCCCAGCTGTCACAAGAAGATAAGCAAGCCTGTGAGGGCTTGTCAGCAACTGACGGAAGGGGTCCCTCCCTCAGCACAGGAACTCAGGGGAGTTCAGTGGACAAAGTTGAGGAGCTGGACAGAGCCCCTGACACCAGATGGGAGAAGGAAGCAGGAGGTTGCTTACCAAAGACAAACATGCTGCTCCCATAGACAACAGCGGAGTGGTGATAGCGGGGGGCTGGTGGAGTGCCGGTGGTAAAGGCCCTAGGGTAGGCACAGGGGGAGTGTCAGCAGGGGTCACTCACAGGATAGTCCCTGCCATCGTCCTGTCTTCCTTCTCCTGTTTTTGCAGCACTAAACCCTTTTTAGGCAAGTGTTCTACCGGTGAGCTAAATCTCCAGCCCTTTTTATTTTATTCTGAGATAGGGTCTTGCTAAGTTGCCCAGGGTAGGCTTGAAATGTGATTTTCCTCTCAGATTCTCTCGTGTCTGGGATTACAGCTGTGTGCCACTGCACTGAGCTCCCATTATTATTTTTTGAGACATGGTCTTGCTATACTGCCCAGGCTGGGATTAAATTTATGAGTTCAAACAATCCCCTCTTTGGCCTGCTGACTTCAGGGACTTCAGCTTTCTTTTATTATGTCAAAGGTAACACCTCTCATTATAGGAACTTTTAAAATATTACCAATAAGGAGAAAACAAACCACAAAGCACTAAAATTTTTAATTTTGCTGCCAGAAAACCACCTCTAGCCAACACCTAGAGGTTCTCCCTCCACACCAGCGTATTTAAGCTGCTGGGAACTCTTTTTAAATGGAAGTAAAATAGCCAGGTGTGGTGGTGCATGCCTGTAATCCTAGCACTTTGGAGGCTGTGAGTTCAAGATCAGCCTGGACTACACAGCAGGACCCTGTCTCAAAAAAAAAAAAAAAAAAAAAAAAAAAGAGGAAAAAGAAAAAAAGAATCTTATAGTAGACATGTTATAATTTGCTTTTTCAACCAAACTGTTGCTAGGAGGTCCTCAAAAAAATCTAAGATCATCAGCTAGGGTCACTTTTAGCAGCTGGGCAGTATTCTGCAGCAGGGATATCTAAATTTTACTTATAATTAAAGACCAATTTATGTCCCATCCTGTAGGGTTGTTCATTTCCAGGCTTTTTATTTGATTTGTTTTCTTGAGACATATTTTTGTTTGTTGGTTGGTTTTTAATGTATAGGGTCTCACAACACAGATCAGACCCGTAGTGATCCTCCTTTTTTCAGCCTCCTGAGTGCTGGCAATACAGGCGCCCGCCACCTGCCAGTCTCAATCACCGTCTCAGTGGGCCCCAGGGGTGGGACCAGGAAAGCACATAGGGATCAAACCTGGGTCCTGGGCCTATACAGGTGCTTTACTCTGCTGAGCTATCTGGCCAGCCCTTGAGATAGGGTTTCACTATATAGCCCAGGCTAGCCTCAAACTCATTCTCCTCTTTCCTCCAGACTGCTGGTGTTATTTATTTATTTATTCATTCATTCATTTATTAATGATAGGGAATGGTCTATAAGGTGTTCAAGGTCTCACTACTAGACCGGACTCAGTAGTAATCCGCCTGTTTACAGCCTCTCAAGAGCTAGAATTACAGGCATGCGCCACCACGCCCAGGCTCAACTGGGGTGGGGCCAGCATGGCAGGCCCGGGGATTGAACCCCTGGCCCCTGTGCCTGCCTGCAGGTGCTTTAATCTGCTGAGCTATTTGAATGGCCCTTCAGGCTGCTGGTGTTATAAGTGAACACTTCCACATCCAGCCCCAATTTTTTTTTTCTTTTTTTTCTTTTTTATACCAGGGATGGAACTCAGGACCTTGCATTTGCCAGGCAGGCACTTATGCCACTGAGCTATCTCCCTAGACCATCCTCAGCTCCAAATTTTTTTTTTTTTTTTTTTTTTTTTTTGTGGTACTGGGGATTGAACTCAGGACCTTACACTTGCCAGGCAAGTGCTTATTCTACTAAGCTATCTCCCTAGCCCATCAGCTCCAAATTTTATGCCTGAGTAAAATTTTGCTTTTTTCAGCACTGGAAATTGAACCCAGGGCCTGATGCTTGCTAAGAACTCTTCCACTAAACTACATCCCTCAGCTCTTTTAAAAACATTTCCTTTGAAGACAGGGTCTCACAACTTGAACTTACGCTCCTCCTGCCTCAGCCTTCCCAGTAACTGGGATAATACCTGTGGGTCCTAAAACTGGCCATTTTTTTTTTTTTGGTCAGGAAGAGCTAGTATTGAAGGTTGAATTCATGTCCTGTGCACTGAGCTATATCCCCAGCCCTTCTGTTGTTATTATTATTGTTGTTATTATTTTTTGATCAAGAATTGCAGTTGGTTTTTTTTTTTGGTGGTACTGGGGATTGAACTCAGGACCTTGAGCTTGCCAAGCAGGTGCTTATGCCACTGAGCTATATCCCTAGCCCCGAAGAATTGCAGTTTTTAAAGTGACTTTTGAAATTAATCAAGGGCTGACCAAATAGCTCAGTGGATTAAAGCACCTGGAAGCAGGTGCAAGGGTCGGGGGTTCAATCCCTGGGCCTGCCGTGCCAGCTTCACTCCTGTGGGTGGGGGGGGTGCTGACAGCAATTGAGACTGGGTGTGGTGGTGCAGGCCTGTAATCTCAGCTCTTGGGAGGCTGTAAACAGGCAGATCACTACTGAGTCTAGTAGTGAGACACTG
The DNA here is from genome assembly GCA_004027915.1 of Capromys pilorides. Taxonomy (NCBI): domain Eukaryota; kingdom Metazoa; phylum Chordata; class Mammalia; order Rodentia; family Capromyidae; genus Capromys; species Capromys pilorides. The sequence continues at coordinate 16,688 of PVKN010008918.1, read as the reverse complement.
AACACTTTGTAGACCCTTCTCTAAAAAATACAGATAAAATTAATCAAGGGCTAGGGATATAGCTTAGATGCAGAGCACTTGCTTGGCATGCATAAGGCACTGTGTTCAATCCCCAGCACTACAAAAAGGAAATAAAAAGGTAACAGCTGCATTACAAAACCAAGTGTGTGAAACATGACATACCCACTTCTGCAGCTAATCCACTGCCACTAGGGCTTCTGGACAGATGGTGGACAACATCATATAAAACTGCCCTGGCTGGCTGAGGGTCCTGCACAGTCACATGATCTCCAGAGCCCTGACACCCTCTTCTATCAAAGAGGGACAATAAGACCTTACCCCATCTGAGGACCAAGGGGATGGGACACAGAACACAGAGTGTGTTACCACAAGGGGGTCAGTGGGTCTACATTCATATGTGAGCAGAGGGCAGGGCTCAGAAAGCCCAGGGGCTCCTCATCCCAGGATCCCCATCACCCCCTCAGCTAGGAGCTGCTTCTGGGCAGGGCTCAGAGATAGCAAGCAGGTATCTTCTGCCTAAGGTCACACAGCTGAGGAGGGCTTGTGAGTGCAGGAAGTTTACCTGGGATGCACTGCCCGTGAGGATACCATGGGGCAAAGAAGCCAGAAGAAGGACTGGTGACTGAGAGGCTGCCTTGGGGATGATGTTGGGACCTACATTTGGACCTGGGAGCCCCTTAATTAGTGGGATTCAGAATAATCAACCACAGATGTGGCTGCAACAGATACCCAGGAGAGGAAAGAAAGCACCCACATCCAGGCCCCCCACTTATCTCCTCCTTGATGCTTCTGCATAATGAGGTGACTATGAGCCACCCAGACCCAGCATAGTGCTGCTATGTCCCAGAAGGGCAGGATCCATAAACACGAGGGCTGCCCACCTGCACCAAGAGCAATCCTTCACGTCGAACCGCAGAAGATCATTGAGCATCGTTTTCCTGAAAGGCAGTGAGAGAAAGGGTGGCAGTGACTGGGTGTGCTCTGCAATGTGTTGCTGCTACTCCAGGACCTTGGAGATGGGCACTACATGACCCCAGGGAGGGGGCAGCACAAAGGACCATATGAGGCTGGCTTCCTGACCCCTGGGACCTAGGGCTAGGCAACTTGCCGATGAACAGAGGGACAAGAGTGTTGACCATCAACAAAGCTTCCCAACTGATACAGACACTGAGGCTGCCACATAGGCAACATCAACATTCCTGGGTTCAGGATAAAAGCATAACCACAGCCACCAGAAGCCCATTGGAAGGCTGACATGGAGACATGAAATGGTTCAAAGGCCCAAGTTATTACTTACATGTCACCTCAGTTTCCAGGATACTTGCTTGGTCACCTCACTCTCCAGCATCCCCGCTTATGCCTCCTCTGAGGCTGCTCCACCAAAAGGAGCCCCAGCCAACCTGTCAGGGAAGGCCCTGCTGCTTCTCAGTGATCTTTCTGCCATCTCTTTATTGTTTGTAAAACCAATGTGCCAACTACATTAAGGAGATAACAAAATGGGAAATAGCTGCTGGCCACCGTAGGACCTTGCAGGACTGACATATTACCACCTGGCCTTTTTCATAGGAGGGAAGAGAACAAACCATCCAGAGCCCAGCACGTGTCAGGCCAGGCCTGTTCCTGGGTTGTCCCTAATCCCCACCCCACCCCATCTTTCTCAGTATACCTTAACAAGGTTCTCCCCACCTGCTCCATTCTACAGAGGAGGAAACTGCCTAGGAAATAAAAGGCTATGCCTGAGGCCATACAGGCCAGAAGCCAGGAGCTCAGAAGATGGTGCTAGGAGTAATTCCTCCCCTTCCTCTTTCATTACTCCCAATTTACCGTACTAGAAAGCCATCTTTCTACTCAGTCTTTACAAAATTGCCACCAGACTAAGACAAATTTATATACTGTGTCTCATTTGTTAAGCAAAAATATGGGAGGCCACTGTTTGGCGTGAGCTCCTAGTCTAAGTCCCAAAAGCTCAGACCAAATCAAAGTGAAGTCACTCAGGTCAAATGTCTTATACACTGAAACTCTAAGGAAGTAACCCAAAACAGATCAGTTTTTCCTGCAAAAAGGAGAGTCCAACTGGGCATGGTGGCACATGCCTGTAATCCCAGCACTTGGGAGGCTGAGGCAGGAAGAATGGTGTGAGTTCGAGCTCAGCCTGGGCTACAAAAGTGAGCTCAAGGCCAGCCTGAACTGCATAGAGAGACCCTGTCTCAAAAAGACAAAAAAAAAAAAAAAAAAAAAAAGGAGAGTCCACAGCTGGGTGTTGTGGCACATACCTATAATCCCAGAATTTGGGAAGCTGAGACAGGAGGACTGCTACAAGTTTGAGGCCAGTCTAGGCTACAACTGAGTATGAGGCCAGCCTGAACTGCATAGCAAAACCTTGTCTCAAAAAATCCCAAAAACACAAAAATAAAAGCAAAAATTTTAAAAAGGAGAATCCAGTCTGAGTCTGTGTTAACATGAAAATCCCTCCTGTTTTAACCTTTTAGGAAAAAAACTCTCAAGTTACATAATGTTAAGCAATCAGGTTTTCTAATAGTTTTGTCTCGTTAACGCTTCACAGTTGTCATAAAAACTATTTGCTACAAAATACCTCTGAGGACAGAGATTCCTTCATTTATCACCCACTGTCCTGTGCTAGATACCAATGCCTTTTCTGATTCAGGAGATTCTTGTGAAGGCTCCAGCAAACATTTGTAAATAGGCACCTCTTTCTTCATTCCTCAAAATTTTTTGAGTTGTCTGGGTATTAAATGTAGGGGCAAAAAGAACATACACCTTGCCTTGACAGAGGAGACAGAGTAAGCAACATCTATGAGCTTCAGAGACAGGTGCAGGTGTTAAGAGGTAAGGGAGGTAGGTGGGGGAAGGCCTTACAATCCATCATGTAAGAGGCAGGAAATGTGCGAAGGAGAAAACAGCCGGTGCAAAGAGCTCTTAGCAAGAGGGCATTTGGAACAATCTAAAAGCAGCAAGACAGCCAACATGGCCCAGCACAGTGAGGGGCTGGGAGGGACAGAGAAACAGAGCAGACACAAGCATATACCTGGACTATTGTGAGGATGCAAGCTTTTTATTCAGAGGCAGGGAAATATCAGAAGGCTTTGAGGTGAAGAGAAACATGCTCTGACTTGCACTTGTAAATGAATCCCTCTGGCTACTTCTGGGGAAAAAGACTGTGAAGGAGGCGGCTTGGATGCCAGGGGATCACGGCCCTTCTGCCTAGTCTGCAGGTCCTAGAAGCATCCTGAATATCCACCCTCCTTCCCAAGCTGGCTCCCCTAAAAAGTCCTGCAGGACTCATGTGGCAGTACTTTTCCTGGATTTTAAAGCAGGTTCTGGGGCTTGGGCTGAGAGGCAGGGCTAAGACTTATAGGGAAGTTCAGTTATGTGTAAACACTACCTTCAGCACAGGGAAACCAGCCACAATTCACCTGGTGATAGTTCTTGTGAATGGAGATATGTCCATCCACAGAACGCAGCGTCATTGCCACAAAGGTTATTTGCTCGGAGTTTGTAGCAATGCAGGAAAGCCCTCATGAAAAGTGAGGCGTGCACAAAAATAAGTAAAACTGCCCTTCATACCTCTGAGTTGCAAAGGAAACATGTGGACAAAGCCCAGAGGGTAGAGTAAGGAAAGAAAAGTCCCTAGTAGCGCAGACAGCAAGAGTTGTTATGCTTCTTTCAAGGTTGTATCCACTCACTCAAAACAACAGAGATATTACGCTGAATATATGCTACCCAAATGGTGCTGCACTGAGCACCCTGAGGGCAGGATCTTATTTAATCTCTCCTATGACCTGGGAGGTAAATATAAGGAGCCTCACACATAGGGCAACTGAAGATTAGAGTACTTAGCTAACATCTGGCAAGACAGGAACCTCACAGACCCAGTCTCATACCACAGTCCTACTCCCTACCTGGTCCAAACATCGTGATTCACTCACCCATTGTCTCCACCAAAAACATAGATGGCATCTTTATAGGCCACCACTGTGTGCTTGCTGCGCCTGGAAAGAAAGAAGGGGTGGGAGGTAGTGAAGTCAGACCCTGACTAGATAGCGCCCAAGGACTGGGTGCTGCCACACAAGTTGATAACATTTGTAATTGCCAAGGGCTTACAGACCTCTGAATTTCCCCACACTCCCAGCATATGGGTATGTCTCACACTACCCCAAAGAAGTTCTTGGGCCCCCAGTTCAGAATCACAACAGCTCTAATGCCCTGCCCAGGGTAACCCGGCTCTAGGACTTGAATGCACTGCTTCCTCTGCCCTGGACACCACCAGCCCATTAACAAGTCTCACACCAGGCCACCATGCCCGGGCCTAGACATTAGATCCCCCACTTGGGACCTCCTCAGATCACACCTCCGACCTTCGCATGCCCTCAGGATCCCCCGAACCCCGCCGTACCGGGCACCCACGAACTCGTCGCAGGGTGGGAGGCGCCGCCAGCGGTGCACAGTTTCGAAGGGTCCGAAGTTGAGCGTCAGGTACTCGACACTGTCTGAGCAACTATGGTCAAAATCCACGCTCGGAGCTACCTTGGAGCGCGCCCCACCTGCCAGGGCTCCAGCCCCAATCGGGCCCCCAGAGCCACCTGGCCCAGCCATCCCGGGTCCACGCCCGACTGTCCGCCAGATCCGCAGGACTTGCGGCCACCGCCCGCGGCCGCCCCGAGGGACCACATTTCCCGGCAAGCTGTGCGCCAATGTCTCAGAACTTCCGGCCAGCGCCCCACGTTCAGTAGCAGGTACATTCCGACAAGCATAGCGCCCCTGGCGACACGGCTGTCAAACTTTGGACCTAGTGGACAGCTTTGCGCTGATTCTATAACAGCCCGGAAAGTACAGGGGCGGGCTCTCCCTGGCAGTAAAGCCGTCTGGACCCCAAGCCTGCTGGGACTGCACTTCCCTGGCTCCTGCCAGGTTCATGCCGCCTGCCAACCATCAGCGACCACTGACAGGAGTTCCCAGCATGCCTTGTACTCGCTTGTGAGTCCCAGCTTCTTCGTCCGCCTCTCATGAGATCCCCAGACGGAAGGTTCCGGGATGGCAAGCGGTCCGATTACCCCACTTTTTGTTTCTTGCCCCAGCCCTGGTCTTCCCCCATCTCCCTTTTCCCCTGAGTGTTCATATTGGTTGGAAGGCATGAGCTTCTGCTCTCATTCCTTATAGCAGAGCCTTTGCTTCTTTACCTCCCAAATGAAGATTCAGAAAACTCAGCTGCTATGAGAGGCACAGGTCTGTCTCAGGACGTAGCATTTACAGCCCTAAGTAGATGCCTGCAGTTTTAATCTTTGAGTCTGATCTCTGAAGAAGCATTTCCTGTCTTGAGCCCTTTGCACGTGTAGTGCCTTTTATCTGGTGTACTTTTCCTTGAAAATTAAGATCCAAAGATCCTGGAGAGGCCTTCCTTGACCTTGTGGAGAGGAGGGAATCAGTTACTACCTCCTTTGGGCACTCACAGGCAAAACTTAATTAGTTGAGGGGCCAGCGAGATGGCTCAGCGGTCTAAAGCGCCTGCTGAGGCAAGCTTAGGAATCCTCTGGGACCGTGGTTCGTTTGATCCCCGGCACCACATGCTGTGCCAGCCCCACCCCCCAGGCAGGCTGAGCCAGCCATGATAGATAGATAGATAGATACATAGATAGATACATAGATACATAGATAGATACATAGATTGATTTAAAAACTTAATTGGTTGTGCCTGTTTTTCCTGTGGTCTTTTTCCCTCCTGTTGGTGGCCCAATCACACTAGCAGTCACACTGATGTGCAAATGTGTGCATTTTAATTTTAAAACAATGTCTAATATGTTGCAGGGTCATCCAGGGGGCCAGTCCCAAAAGAGAAAAAACTATACAGGGCCTGTCCCATTTCCAGTGCCAGCTGTCAGTGACAACTGAGGCTTTGTGGGGTGAGTATCTTCTGGAGGTAGCAGAGGCCTGTCCAGAGGGGAGCCAGGCAGCTGAGGGCAAGCATTGGGAGGACTCCAGTTCTGCCTTGGGGAATCCTGGGATGTTGGAGATTGGCACCTTCCACCAGGGCTTGGCTGATGTCCCTGGTGTCCCAATGTGCATGCCCAAGGGCATTGCATGTGAGCTCAGGATCCTTTCCCAGTGAGCCAAGACATGTCGCCAGTCCTATGGGAATGAGGGGAGGAGGGATCAGGAGAGAAGAGAGCAGGTTCCCCCCACCCTGGGCACCATGAACAGCTGACTCTTGAAGACAGCTAGGTGATTGTTCTCTATCAAATCCTGGTGCCCAGCAGAGATATTTATGGGGTGGGGGGTGGATCATTGATTAGAGGCTTTGGGCTGAGATGGGAAAGGCTCAGAATGGTCAACAGGAAGGACAGAGAATACACGTACTTGCTGTGTAGCATAAACAGCCTTTCCGAAGGCAAGAGGAGAAAACAGAAAAGGCCAGGGAAAGAGAATATCATTCATTATGTCTATTCTTGGTCCTCTGTTGTTTTCAACTGAAGGCCTACCCCCTGTCCTGTGGCTGCCAGCCCCCCAGTGGCCTTTGGACTTTCTTCAATCCCTGAGAGCTCTCTGTAAACAGTCTGCAATTGGCACCATGCTGGGAAAAGGGTAATGGCCAATGTCCTCCAAGACCTTGAGCAACCACTCCAACATCTCTGTGTAGGGTATACCCAAGCACACCAGTATATGTGTTTCCTCATCTAATTTCTTCCAGGATTAGCACAACTTCCATGAGGTGTTCAGGCCTAGTGATCACCTAAGCAATGATCTCCCACAGACCTGGTTCTGCCTTGGGGCACACAGCCCTTTCCCTTCTGTGCATTGACCCCATATCATAAACCTTCTCCCAGACTATGATCCATGCTCCATGCTACCCTGTAACCCTGGAAAATTCAGACTGATGGGAACCAAGAAGGAGGGGAAGAGCAGGCCCTAGAGGACTGTGGGGTGGCTGGATTAATGGCAGCTTCAGCCAAGTCTTCAGGTGACTTCCTCCCCCACCCAAAACCTCCCACATGCACACTCACTCCACCTCCCGCTTCCGGATGGCACGGCCAGAGGCCAGCACCTCAGCCACCTTGGATACGATGGGATCGTAGTTCATGCTAGCCACAGCAATGACCTCGTCGCCTCTGCAGAGATAGGGTAACTGAGACTAAAGACTGCCCATTGACATTGTTTCTTGAAGACCCTGACACACTCCTGTCTACCTCAGGCTCAGGGAAATGTTTTGTTCTGGGCAACAGAAATGCTCTAACCTGGGGCTGGTGAGATAGCTCAGTGCCTGCTTAGACAAGCTTAGGCAACTGCAGGGACCATGGTTTGATCCCTGGCACTACATGCTGTGCCAGCCCCACCCCCAGGGCAGGCTGAGCCGGCCATAACACAAAGTTTTAAAAAAAGAGAGGGGCCAGCAGGATGGTTCAGTGGTCTAAAGGGCATGCTTAGGAAAGCTCAGGCAACTGTAGGGACTGCGGTTCGATTCCTAGCACCACATGCTGCGCCAGCCCCACCACCAGGGTAGGCTGAGCCAGCCATAAAATAAATAAATAAAGAAACAAACAAGCAAATAAATAAAATAAAATAAAAATTTTTTAAAAAGATAAAAAAAGAAATGCTCTAAGCACTCAGCCCTCTGTCCCAGCACAGGCTTCAGCTGGGTAGCTCCAGTTCTCATCAGAGTCCAGGCTGGGTCTGTCCTGGCATCATCAATGTATACTGGTATGACTTTCCAAGAGCTGTTCAGAAGATACACTGACTCCCTCGGACCCCGTGCTTGGCAGGCAGTTATCACTGCCACCTCCTCACCTTCCCTTCCGCCCAGCTGCTTCCCTTTGCACTTGGGCCCGCACCCCACCCCCCCTTTTGGTAAGTCCCTCTCCTCAGAAAGACAGCTTTTCTGGAATGACTCTTCCTTTACCACTGACTGTCCCTCTACCCCAAACCCCACCATTCTCACTTGGTATAAAAAGCCACAAACTTCAGCTCTTCCAGGTCTCCCTGGATGATGACGTCATCAAAGCCTTCTCCATAGCCTGTGGGCAGGGCAGGCAGGTGGTTCCCAAATGAGACACAGAAGGGCTAGAGGTTTCATAGGCTCCCCACCCTGTGCCCTCCTAAATTCTCTCTGGACAGGCTACCTGGTACCTTATTTCTTTTAGGTATTCCCTAGCCAAATGAATTCTTAGTTGCTTCTTCCTAGTGCAGTCTTGGCCCCACCTCTAAGATCTTTCACCCCTCTTAGCCACCAAACCCTACCTGAGTCCTCAACGCCCCCACACCCTCTAGGCTAGTAGGTTACCTGCATAGCGCAGGCTCTTGCCGAACATGGCAGTCCACAGGTAGGGCACTGTGCTGATCTCCGCTTCCTGTGCCAGCATGTTCTGGGCTGCTACACGCCCTGTGGAACCCAGACAGTGAGAACTGTGGCCCCCATCATCCCCACACTGCCTACCCCACTGTTCTAAGAACCTCTGCCAGATGTAGCTATTCCTGGATTCCCATAAGATCCAGAGGTGCACTGCGGCTCAGCCGACAGCCCATGTGCAGGACTGCTCCTTTGGAAAATCTGAATGATAATTGGGATTCAGCAGTTCTCTGCTTCACCATTTCAGCTTTGCACACAGAGAACTATTCTGACATCATCATATCTGAAGAGAGGGGAGAATGGAGCCCAAGGGGCAAGGAAGCAGAAATGACAACCACATGCTGGGTGCCAGGTGGGTTCTCAGTGCCTATAAGCCTTCACTAGACCCCATAATTGGATATACATGAGAATCCCCTGGACTCTCAAAGTTAAATCCTAAATCTCATTTGCAGCTCACTGAGAAGTAACCTTTGGTTCTTTACATTCTAGCAGTAACTTTGCACTTGAGCAGAAATGGACTTAAACCAAAACTGGTACCAGGAATGGGATTTTAGACAGTGCATCTTCAGATAGGGGGCAAGGTAGAAGAAGAAAAGGTGATAGTATGTGTATGGGGGGGGCGTGTACCAGGCTGGGAGTCTGGTGGTTGTTTTTATGAGGTGCTGAGGTGGCCAACTGCGCTGTCATCTGCTGCTTAGGAGTCCAGGCTCATACCAAGTGCAGTGACTAAGACTTGGGAAGTTTGGTGACCACCAAATACAGAGAGGGAACAGCTATTCCACAGAAAGCACCATGTTCCCACTGAGTCCAGGCTCAATACTTGCCTCCAGAGGACTATATAAGGCAAGTGAGATTCACAGAGACAATCAAGGGGCTCAAGGGAGACAGAAGTACTGTGTGGGAAGCTGACCTACTAAATCTCCTCCTCCCTCTCCAGGGTAACTATACAGGTTGATTAGGAATCCTGAGGAATCTGTCCTGTGGATAAAAGAAAATGTGAGACTTATGGAGAGACTAACTGAGATCAGAAGGTTGTGCCTGGCTAAGCAAAATATGCAGTGGGTACTAGAGAAAGATCTCCATCTCCAGGGATGACTCAGAAGATTCACTCTGTGCACTGGCTTAATCACCTGGATGAAGCTAGCCATATTGGTCACTACAGAGCCTTGATCACCTAACATAGCATTCAGGACCTTAGACTAGCAACTGAGACATGACCAGGGAAGGCTGAGACCCTGGAGTACCCTCCTCCCTAAGTCTGCCTTAGGGCTGACATACCCTGGACATGAGCCATCTGCCAATGTGGGATGTTCACTTTCCGATTGTTCCTCCAGGCAAGGGGAAAGGTGACAGCATCACCAGCTGCAAACACTCCTGGGACATTGGTCTGCATCATCTGTGGAGAGAAGGCCAAGGCTCCGTGAGTGGGACAGGTCACTGACCTGGACCTTCAGCCATCTCCAGCCCAGCACCCTTTCTTCCCCATGCAGTCCCACCTTGTTGACAGGGATGAAGCCACGAGAATCCAGACCAATGCCACTCTGCTTTAGGAAGCCTGTAGCAGGCACAGCACCTAACAGAACAAGAGTTGCCAAGTCCACACCCCGGATCCTGCTTCTGCCTCAGTGGTCATGGTGCCCTACATTCTTCACCCGCTGCACCTGATCTACACTGTCCTGCCTCCCACACTGGGACCTTCACTCATCCTGTTGCCTCTGCCTGCACATCCACCAACTCCCGTGCTTCCCCCCCAGGCCTCAGGTATAGCCTCCTCCAAGAAGTATTCCATGAAGCCCCCTGGTAGGAACCATTGTGCCACGCCTCTCAAAACCCTGTGCAGCCACTTCTTGGCTTTGACTCGGCACCCCAAACTGCCACTTCACCTGGGGCCAATTAGAGGCTGGTCTGTATCCTTCAGGCCACAGAGGGTGGGGCAGTAGTGGGCTAAGCTAGGTATGAATTTCCCAATGACCGTGTAAAGTGGGTGTCATTGGAGTGCCCATTTGATAGGTGTGGAAACTGAGACTGTGGGAGGGGAAGGGACTAACCCAAGTTCACTTGTGAGCATGTGCAGATGCCTCTGCTCATTCACACACCCACTCACCAATGCCCACCACGCAGACATCAGCCCGCACAACCTTGCCGCTCTTCAGCACAACTTCCTTCAGCTGTGGGGAATGGGTGGGTTGGGTGATCAGAGGAACCCAGTTGGGCCCAGGTAGAGGGGACAGGAAGCAGCAAGGAGAGGGAGGAGAGGGGCCCACCTTTCCCTCCTGGGCCCGAAGCTCTGACACCTCTGTCTGCATGTAGAACTTCACCCGGTTGTTCTCAAACATCTGTTCAGGCAGGTTGGTGGATGGATGGTGGGTAAAGGCCCAGCCGGGGCTAGGCTGGATGCCTCAGATTCTGAGGAGTGCTGAGAGCTGGGGCAGGCTCACCTTCATGAGGGCACGACCCACGCGCTCCCCCAGGAACCTCCTGAATGGTGTCTCTTCCAGCTCCACTACAGACACTGAGTGGGCCTTCTCAGTCAGATAGGCGGCCACCTCCATCCCTGCGATGGTGGGCAAGGGTGGCAGGGCTGGCACACCCTAGGACTGACTACAGCAGCCTGATCACCATCCCCCCAGCTCCTCTTGCTTACCTAGGAAGCCGGCTCCCACAACAACTGCATTGCGGCCCCGGGCCAGCCTCACCACACGGTTGGCATCCTCAGGAGTCCGGATTGTGAAAACATTCTCCACTTCTTTTCCTTTGCAACTCAGGGTTTTAGGGCTGAGACAAGGTACATCAGTGAGGCCCTTTCATCCTAATGGCACCCTACCCAGTGTCCAGCCAGGGCAGGAGACAGCTGCCCACCTGCTCCCGGGGGCCAGCAGTAGCTTGCTGTACTCCAGCTTGAAGCCATCCTTGAACACAACCTTCTTGTTTCTCACATCCACTGTGACCACCTGCAATCCCCAAGGGGCAATGTGTGGGCCCAGGCATGCATCTGGGCCTTGACACCCACTTCCAGATCCTGTAGTAGCCCTGGAGCCCAACCAGGTTTCTGAGCAGTTCCCATGGGAGCTTCATTCTTTAATAAGCTTCAGATATCACCCGCTTTTCAAAGTCCTATGTGCCCAAATACCAGCAGGCTCTCTTGTCCCAGAACTAATCACACTGCCTACCTCCCTACACTCTGGGGCTCTGAGTATATCCAGAGCCCAGTGCTCCTCAGACATAGGCAGTGTTGGGGGAAAGGGCAAAACACCTCCCCCATCCCCACCCCTAAGAGGCCAAGTGACTTTGTCCTTCATGGTGCCCACCAACCCTGTCTCTGGCTGTTTCCCACCATAACCTCATACCTGGGCCTCGGTAAGCACCTCGATGCCATAGGCCCGGAAGAACTCCTTGGGCCTCAGGGCCAGCTGCTCAGGTTGCGCATCCAGAGACTGCAGGACACAGCCAACTTGATATAGGGCCATGTGGCCACTGTTCCATTTTACAGAAGAGGACACAGAACCAAGGGAGGGAAAGGCCAGCCCCGGGCCACTAAGGTCTATAGGACAGAGCTCAACCAATCTAGATTTTTTGGGGTACCACAGATAGTCCTGGTATACGTGGAAAGGGGAGCTGGCCAGACACTCCCTCTAAGAAGTAATAGTCAAGGTTCCAAGTGCCATGACAGAGACCCAGAGGGATCAGGATCCAGGCTTTGCCCCGTGCCGACTTTCCCCTGCTGTTCCCCCTTGCCCAACCCCTACCTTACTAAGCTTCGGCCGGTCATAGGGGAGGTGCCTGTCCAGGGTGCACAGGACAATCCGGTCTGAGAAGCCTTCCTGCCGCAGTGTCTCCGCACACACCAAGCCAGCAGCACCTGAAGGGAGGGGCTGTGGACCAGCAGCCCCCCACTTCTCTCCTACCCCCTAACCCACACAGTAACCCTCAGGATCTCAGCACCAACCTGCCCCCACAATGAGCACATTGGTACTGCCACTGTGCCCAGCACTTGGAGAGATGCACTTGGCCATCACCTTGGTCCTTCGCTGCAGCTGCAGGGCCTGGGTGGAGGGAGGGTCCTGCTGCTTCAGCCAGCCTCGCCCCCACCATGCAGCCCTCTACTCTCCTTTCCAGCCACACATGCCAGGTTTCCTTCCATTACACCACCGTGGCCTCCCGCCTGGGCTTAGGCCCCGAGCCACTCCTTCACCTGCTTGCTGGCGCGGACATACACTTTCTCCTTCTCAATCTTCACCTGCAAGGGCAGTGTTGCTTAAGACCAGACTTTGGGCTCTTCCAGCCCCTGACTCTGTACTCCTAGGCTCAAGCCACACTGTACTCTCAGCCCCACCTGGAACTTGTGCAGGCTGTCCAGGCCTGGGAAGTCCTCCAGGTCCCCAGTACTGATGTTGAAGCAGGCACCATGCCAGGGGCAGCGGACGTGGCCTCGAGACAGCACGCCTGGAAGAGGGTGGTGCTAGGCTGAAATCACCAGCAAGGGGTCCTCCCGAAGGACTCATGTGTTCCAGCACCTCCTGGTGCTCTCCTCAGCCCCGGAGACCCCACTGATACATGAGGACTCTGGGGCTGAGAGACGAGTGATGTTGACCTGGGAGAGGGATGGCACCAGGGCCAAGCTCTGTCTGATGAAATCCTGTGCCACCCAGCCACCCATCCCATGTGCACTATAACGTCTCACCTTTTACCAGAGGTGCGCCGTAGTGAGGGCACTTGTGGCCCAGGGCGTGGAATTCCCCATTGTCCTTCACCAGCAACACCTTCCCCCAGCCCAGCTCCACTTCCCGCATCCTGGAGAGGGGCTGCACTCAGAGGTCAAGCCAGACGAGTCACATCAGCCTGGGGCAGCTCTTCCCAGAGTCCAGCCTTCTAAAGAGCAGGCCCAGCCCCACAGAAGCCACAAAGGCCGTGACCCTTTGGCCACACCTAGCCCCCTCCGGACCCCCCACCTGGATCACCGCCTCCTGCACAGCCTCTGCTGTGCTGCCCACCCGCCCTCTGATCCTCCTTCCCAGCCCAGAACCCACTGGCCATTCTCTAGGTCCTTGACATGGCAGACGGCAGCTTCCACGCAGTCCTGAGGGCCAGGATAAGAGTGAGGGGCTGGCAGGCGCTCCTCAGTGTGGAAGTGGCGGGCCGTGCCATTGCCCTGGTAGGCCCGGGGGCTGCCCTTTCCGCTGGCAGAGAGTTCATCCTTGCCCCGCTCCTTCTCTGGCAGCACCACCTCAATCTTGAACTCCACTGTGGGCAAGACCATACCATGAGCCCCTAGCTTGGTCCATCCCCTCCCATCCCACAAGCTGGGGGCAGAGGCCATCCCCTCTGAGTGCTGGGAGGCCCTGCCCTGCCCTGTCACTTCCCCAGAACCCTCTAAACCCTGTACAAAGACAGAGAAGCAGTTGCACAATTGTGCATGCTTGTAAGCACAGCACTAAGGGAGGCTGAGGCAGAATGATCGGAAAGTCTGAGTCCAGCCTGGGCAACACAGCCAGAATCCACCTGAAAATAAGAAATAAAAAGCCCTGGAGGTACAGCTTAGTGCAAAGGCCCTGGGTTAATCCCTGATATCAAAAACAAGATAAAACAAAGCAAAACAAAAAAACAACAAAAATCGTGAAAAACATATACAGGGATGTTATATAGCTCAATGGTAGCAACTTGCATGGCATGTACAAGGATCTAAATTTGATCTTTGGCACAAAAAAGGGAGCACAAGTCATTTCCTAAGATAGCTATTCTCGGTCTGTTGAGATGGCTCAGTGGTCTAAAGTGCCTGCTTAGGCAAGATTAGCAGCTTCAGGGACCGCAGTTCAATTCCAGTACCACATGCTGCACCAGTCCCACCCCTGCCCTGGGCAGGCTGATCCGGCCATAATATAAAAAATAATATAAATAAATAAATAAATACATAAATAAAGTTAACTCCCAGCCGAGCACAGTGGTGCACATCTATAATCCCAACACTTGTGAGGCTGAGGCAGGAGGATCAGTGCAAGTTCGAGACCAGCCTGAGCTACAAAAGTGAGCTCATGGCCAACCTGAACTCCATAGTGAGATCTTGTCTCAAAAAGACAAAAAAAAAAAAAAAGATAGCTATTCTCAAAGAGCATAGTAGGTACACCCGTGAGTCTAGCACTTGGGAGACTAAGATAGGATTTCTGTGAGTTTGAGGCCAACCTGGACTACACAGTGAGGCCTTGTCTCAAAGTACCATCCTCCCTCCAAAATAACTATTCTCGCCACTCTGAGATTCATGTATTATTTGCTAAACCCTGGTGTTTTGATGTCTTTATGTGCAGGTGTTTGAAGCCTGCCTGGAGAAGTATGTGAATAGCAAGCAAGAAGGGTGTTGGGCTCCCATAGCCCATTTTTTTTTTTTTTTAATGGCTGGCTCAGCCTGCCCTGGGGGTGGGGCTGGCGCAGCATGTGGTGCTGGGGATCGAACCGCGGTCCCTGCAGTTGCCTAAGCTTTCCTAAGCTTGCCTAAGCAGGTGCTTTAGACCGCTGAATCATCTTGCCGGCTCAGCCCATTTCTTTATTTCTTTTCTTTTATTGTATTTTCCCTTCTTCTTCTCTCTCCTCTTTCTTCTTCCCTGCCTTCCTCCTGTCTCTTTTTTTTTCTTCTTTCTTTCTAGTATCAGAGATTGAGCTAGAGCCTTCTCACTGAATTATATGCCCAGCACACACATACCCCCACACACGTTTTTTTTTTTGGGGGGGGGAGGGGGGCTACCAGGGATTGAACTCAGGACCTTGTGATGCCAGGCAAGCATGTAAGCCATTGAGCTATCACCCAGACCCCCCCCACACACACACACCTTTTTAAAGACAAGATCTCTATAAATTGCCCACACTGGGCTTGAACTTGCAATCCTCCTGCCTCAGTCTCCCAGAGCTCTGGAATTACGGGCTTGCACCACTGTGCCTGACTTCATTTTCTTTTTTGTACTTCTCCACATTTTCCAAATTCCCTACAATGTGCCTGGGGTATTTTTCTAATTAGAAGGGAACAGTAAACAGAATTTTCAGCAGTGATAATCCGGCCTCCTGGGCTGCTGCAGCAGTGGAGACTGAGGAGGTGTTGGCTAAGCCCCTGGCACAGCATGGATCCATGTGGGGGCAGCTCTGCCTCTTGATTCCCCAGGGACAGGAGCCTCTAGACCTGCCCTAGCTTCACCTCCACCTGCTGCACAAACAAAGAGCCAAACAACCTGCTGGCTTAGGCCTCCTGGCCTTGGCCTGTGCCCATGCTTGGCCTGGGCTGCCGTCCTTCCAGCCCTTGAGCTTCTGCTAACTACTCTTCATCCTCACATACACTAGTCCTGTATCTCCTCTCCTGGCTGCAGGGCCCTTCCATGACCCTCCTGGCATGCTGAGCTACTCCCCTAGCCCAGCCAGACCCTGCCCTACCTGGGTGTTCCAGCCTCTAGCTGAGGGAGGCTGTCCTGTCTGGTAGGGGTTTTCCCTCCATTTTCCATACTTTATGTAATAGCATTAGGTTGTTTTTGGAAGAATTAAAAAGGAAAATACTTTAGATTCGGCTGACATCAGCAGTGAGCACTGTGGGGGCCCACAGGACAGCCTGGCAGAGTACCAGATGATGGCCGAGTGGGCTGTTCTCATCCACCACCTCCTTCCAGAAGGCTCTGAGGCACACTGACTGATGGAGTCCAACAGAAAGCCATCAAGTCAGGAGCAGCAGCAGAACACTGGAGTAGGTGTCTTTGCTTGTCCACAAACCAGATCAACTCAGCTGCCCTATCTTAGCCCCCAAGATGGGGCCTCAAGATGCCTTAGTCATCAAGTGGAGAGGCCAGATTAGGGGTGCAGTTCAGTAAGAAGGGGTATGCACGACATGCCCAAAACCTTGGGTTCATTCCCAGCATCATCCCCCACCTCACAAAAAGGAACAGGGTCCACCTATTTGGTGATAATGAATGTTAAAGGAGATAATGCAGAACCCAGAGCAGAAGCTCAGTAGGTGAAATTGGGTTGTAGTGTTATTTGGGGTCACTTGTTAGTTTTTGGTGCTGGGAATGGAAACCAAGGCCCCTTTGCTTGCTCACCACCACCACTACATTACACTCACAACCTGGTAGTCGTGTTTTATCAATTAGTTGTGAGCCTCCTGGCAGCCAATGCAGAGAGGGAAAGCCATTAGGTAGCATACACACACCCTGCTGGTGGTACTGGGCCTTTACACTGAGCTAATCTTTATTCAGCCCTTTCTTATTTTATATTTTAAGACAGGATCTCACTAAGACTCTTAAGTTATCCATAGCCTTGGCTCAGAGTTGCAATTTTCCTGCCT
>PVKN010008917.1:0-24442 GCA_004027915.1 Capromys pilorides | reverse complement strand
GGAAGCATGGTGCCATAATTTCAACTAAATTAAGAAATTTTGAATCTTTAAATATTTATTGACTATTGCATTCTACTTTGACAATTCTAATTATAGGAATATAAGTTTCTTGATTTTGGCACAGAGCAAACTATTATATGACTGATCTATAAATTCTTTCTTCTTCATTTGTGTTTTAGACAATTTAATTGTTATATTCATTTAAGTTTATAAATAATTTTTTACAATGTGCAATCTATTATTAATCTCATGTTATGTATTCGTGTCAGAAATATTTCTCTAAAATTCACTCTGTCTACATCTTATATCTTTCACATTTCAATATTTGTCTAGAATTTTTAATATGCTATGTAATTATTGATTTTCAATGAAGTTAACAATGAGAAAAAAAGTAAAAATAAGAAGATTTTTTTAAAAAAAGAAGAAATCTTTGGATGTGTTTTCAGGATGAATCTGAAAAGATTTGAAAATGCCCCCACACAAAGATCTGGAATCCTCAAGCCAGACACAGTGAGTGACTCCAGCTGGCGCTCACATGGCTCAGTGCGTGCAGGAGGGCAGACGAAGAGAGCCAGGCTCAGGAGATTCCATGTGGGAAGAAAAGGGGAGGTATTGATGGAAGGCCTGCAGACATGTGTATGACACCATGTCAGAAAACCTGGCTTGAGTGTTGACCCATATCTTAAGACATTATAGAAGACTAAAATTAAGGATGGTGGGGCCGGGGAGATAGCTCAGTCGAATAAGTGACTGCCTGGCAAGCATAGGGTCCTGAGTTCAATTCCCAGTACTGCAAAAAAGAAAAAAAAAGCTTCACTGCAATAATAATAACAATAGTAACAGTAATAATAATAATAATAATAATAATAATAATAATAATAATAATAATAAATTAAGGATGTTGGGGCCGGGGAGATAGCTCAGTCGAATAAGTGACTGCCTGGCAAGCACAGGGTTCTGAGTTCAATTCCCAGTACTGCAAAAAAAAAAAAAAAAAAAAGCTTCACTGCAATAATAATAATAATAATAATAATAATAATAATAATAATAAAAATTAAGGATGGTGGGGTAATAATCCGGAAGAGAAATTTTCAAAGCAGCCCGACTTTCAGACTGTGGCATTGGTCCTTTCTGCCATATTGCCGATCTAAATCAGATTCAAAGAGCAAAGAGAAATAGTTTTAAAATGTTTTAGTGATGGAGAGAAAGAAAGCAAATATAAACTTGAGCTCTAGAAGAACTTGGATGCTCAAAGTATTGGCATTATAAAGAAGCCAAATACGATTGTTAAAAGATGACTTGAAGAAGTTTCAGATAGTGGGCTGGTGAGATGGCTTAGCGGTCTAAAGCGCGTGCATCGGGAAGTTTAGGCCACTGTGCAGAGACCGCAGCTCAATCCCAGGCCCCACATGCTGTGCTGCCCCCCTCCCCATCCCCCAAGGAAGGCTGAGCTGGCCATAACACACATATGTAATGTGGTTGAAGAAAATAAAATAAACTTAAAAAAAAAAAATGGAAGTTTCAGATAGTGACCAGTCCCCACTTGGCATAGGCTCCAGGGTTTTAAATCTGTAGTTTTCAGTATAGAAAAGGCCCTCCAAAATGCCTGGCTAAGAAGGGCCTCCTGAAACAGTTGATTTCCTGACTTTTATTTCACTGCTGTCTGCCAGTCAGGCCCTCCCTAGCTGTGCCAGGGCTTCAGGATAGCACTGGAGCTGGCAGCAGATGTTGGCACCCTCCATGCGGTAATGGTTTTTCAGACCTAAAATGCGAGCATTTTAAAGCCATGGAGGCTTCCATCAAATGTCAGAAGAGCGCCTGGGAGGCTGGACCAGGTGCTCCTAGAGGGACATGTGTAAGGATGTGAGCAAAGACCCAGAGGCATACTAGGGACACCAAAGAGGTGGCGATGCCACAGACACGGATCATCTGCTAAAAATACCCTGTAGGCAGCCTGAGGAGCTGGGCCAAGCAAGAAGCCACGTCGATCTCAACCAGAGCCACCCCCGGGGTGGGGCCTCCCAAGTCCTTTGGAATTCACGTCTCAGCACAACCTGCCCTAGGGGCCGGACATAAGCCTACAGGATTTAATGTTTGCTCTTCCAGGTTTTGGTCTTGCTTTGTTCCAATTTCTCTCTCACTCCCTCTTTATAAATTCTTGCACTATGCCATTGTATATTAAAAGGACTTAACACTGCTTATTATTATTAATTATCATTAATATTGTTATCAAAGTACATAGAATCCCATCAGTCTAAAGAAAGTAGTGTATGGTAGAGTTAATGATGGTAATTCCTAGGATCTTTCTGCCCAGTTAAGACCGCAAGTTGCTGATTGAAATGTTTGTAATTTGACTGTTCCACATAGGAGCAAATGCTCTTACTCTGAAATGTAAGATGATGGTATGAGAGTGTGTTTTTGTAGGACTAGTTCCAAAAGACATGATTCCCATCTTCTACTGAGGAACAAAGAAAGGCTGTTTGGAAGTGGCTGATTAGTTTGCTGCCTGATGCAGCTTTTTCCAAGAGTCAAATGTATTTTCAAAGAACAAGAGCCTAGAAAAGTTGTCATGTAAGCTTGTTACAAGTACTGCAGGCCTAGATACTTTGGAAGTTAAAGCAAAAGGACCAGAAGTTCAAAACCCTTCTAAAAAAAATTTAGGGAGATTCTATTCAGAAATAAGAAATAGGAGGGGCTGGCAATACAGCTCAAGGGTAGGGAAACCCTTGGTTTAGTCTCTAATATTGGAGGGAGGAGAGAGGAAAGAAGGACGGAAATCACAAAGATGTCATTTCACACGTAGAAACATTTCCTCACACAGTTCACCTCCCAGAATATGAAAACCAGGGAAGGAGAAGGAACAGCTGGGGCTAGATGGCATGTTTATTTTTTCTCTATTTTTTATTGCACTTAATAAGAAATAACAACGTGACAGTTTCAAAATGCATTAGTAATACATTTCCAGTATTTGCTACAATGCATATTGTTGTCCTCCTCGTAGGAGGACACAGAGCGCAGGATGTAGGTGTGTTAATTTTTCTAATCGTTATTGGTACAAAAAATTTTCTTCTCATTGAACTAAGAGAAAGAAGTTGTATTGGATTATGTATAGACTGCATGTTTAAATCTAGCCCTAGATTAGCTTCCCCTTCAGTTCCCAACTCAGTGATTTTGCATTCCTTAGGCTGAGAGATGCAGGCCTAGAAATAGCGACGAACTGGCAGATGAATAAACCAAGGCTTGAAAATCTCCGAGTAAGCCTTCAGCAGGAGCTCTCTCGGCCAGAACTGCCGACTTCCAGTAATTCACCCACAGGACTAACATAAAGGGCAAGAGGAGGGAATCCAGTATATGTTCTCCAGGCCTTTTGGAAAACGTGGGGTTGTTCCTTTGGCCACATACATGTAAATTTACAAAAAAAAGAAGGTGATATTGTAGATATCAAGGGGATGGGTATTGTGCAAAAAGGAATGCCTCACAAATATTACTGTGGCAAAACAGGAAGAGTCTACAGTATTACCCAGCATGCTCTTGGCATTGCTGTAAACAAGCAAGTGAAGATACTTGCCAAGAAGATTAATGTGCATATTGAGCATATTAAATACTCCAAAAGTCATGATAGCTTCGGAAATGTGTCAAGGAAAATGATCCGAAAAAGAAACAAGCCAAAGAGAAAGGTACCTGGGTTCAACTGAAACGCCAGCCTGCCCCTCCCAGAGAAGTGCACTTTGTGAGGACCAACAGGAAGGAACCTGAGGTATTGGACCTTATTCCCCATGAATTCATGGCATAAACTGGGGATGTTGCTCTGCCATTCAGCAGCTAAGTGGCAGCTTAAGTGTTCTAGGTCCTACATTAAAAAAAAAAAAAAATCATCCTGTGTTGTAGGGTTGGTTTGATGGTTTTCTTATTGGAACAGGTATGTGGTGCCTTTTTACCTCAGAAACACTTGCTGCAGATCTTCCCTGTACCTGGCAATTGTGTCCCACCTTACTCTTTAGTGTTTTTCTTGCTGAAAGTATTGCTGAGGTATTGTGCAGGTGTATACCCGAATGTCCAAACATTTACTCCATTGGCTTGAAGGTCCTGTAAATCACCATGGGGAAAGCTATATCAACACAAATGGAAGTCGCCTCAGAAGCAAAGGGAAGTTCATTGCAGTTAAATAAGTTGTTTAAAGAAATTTAACAGAAGTTTCAGAAGGAGAAAAATCACACTAATGAATATGTAATGTAATCTTGGAGGTCAGGATAAGCAAGCAGACAGCTTCACACACACATGCATGCATTTAATATATTAATCACCAATCCTGATATTTATTTTTGAAAAAAAAAAAACTCCTGCAAAGAGGGTAACATTTGTTATTACTACAGCATCTAAGCACTAGATACGACATGAGAGATTACATAAGACTTTAACTTAGAAACTAAAGTATGCTTAACGTAGTTTCATGGTCAAGACCTCAAACTCTTCTCATCTAATATTGCTTCATTTCTTTTACAAGCACCAAAGTGG
The DNA here is from genome assembly GCA_004027915.1 of Capromys pilorides. Lineage (NCBI taxonomy): Eukaryota > Metazoa > Chordata > Mammalia > Rodentia > Capromyidae > Capromys > Capromys pilorides. Next base: position 19,927 of record PVKN010008917.1, on the reverse strand, counting down.
ACACCTGAGAAATATTTTTTAAAGGAATAGGCCTCACATGGACAGTAGATGTTGAAACAATGAGCTAACTCCCTAGATTTCAGGGACTCCAGGATTTAATTTCTTGGAAATGTTTAGGTAGATTTCATGCTGACAACTTCATGCTTTGCATGTTAACTGAAATTCTCGACAAAAATGGTGAAAAATTGCATGTCCGTGATGAGTTGGGTCTTAAAATCTTTTTTAACTTTTTTAAGTTGTGATGATTGGGTTAAAAAAGATATTTTACAATAAAGTAGGAAAGTAATATTCTTTCTTTAAAGAGAAAAAAATAAGAAGAACGAAGACAAAGCAACACAAAATAATAAAAATGGCACAGAATTTCAAATCAAGAATAGAAAGTTGGGGCTGGGAAATAGCTCAATAGAATAATCACTTGCTTGGCAAGCACAAGGGCCTGAGTTCAATTCCTGGTTCCACCAAAAAAAAAATAGAAAGTTAAACATGATTGTTATTATCAACTTTGTTGTTCAGATTATGCATACAAGATTGATCAAACAATTTAACATTAATTCTTGTGAAAAAGAATACTATTTATAAACACTTGTGCCAGGGAAATAGCTCAGTAGAATAAGAGCTTGCCTGACAAGCACAGGGTCCTGAGTTCAATTCCAGGTACCACCAATAGAGAAAGAAAGAAAGAAAGAAAGAAAGAAAGAAAGAAAGAAAGAAAGAAAGAAAGACTAGTAAACATTTTATAACAAAGCTACATATTCTTCAGCAAACAAGACTTAGAAAAGATCATATCTCTTTTCATTGGATACTTTTTTTTAAATCACTTCAAGTGTTTTGAAATCCTCTCAAAGCAAGTTTAGTTTTGAGTGAGGTCATTGGGCAACTCTTCAGCAAAGGACTTATTTTGTTCAAAGATCAAACAAATGTTCACAAGATCAATGGCAAATGAAAAATGCAAAGCCCCTCATCCATATCCAAAACTAAAATTCCTTTTCTTTATCCTAGAGAGCCACCCACAGAAATCCTATTAAATATGGGGAAAAAGTGATAGTAAATGAAGGAAAGTAGAACAGACAAACGAAGCCATTGAACATGATTATTGTGATGTTGTTTCCATTGATAGGGATCAAATACCGAAAGCATTACATGGAAACATAGGCTCCATAAATGTGTACCGTTCTCCAAGCAGGTACCACACAGAGGCACACGCAGCAGCAGCAGCTCCCACACAGACCACCCAAAGCCACTGCTGAAGAACACTTAGTCCACCGGGCCCTTAAAGCAGTTCAACCCTAGCAGCTGTGGTGCAATCTCGCTCTCCTGGTGCTGTGTCATCCTGCCAGCTTCCCCCATCCCTCGTGGAGGATTCTGGGCTCTGCTGGAGCTACGCAGGGACAGGCGGTTGGCTCACCACGAATGCTTCTGCTCTTGCAGGACTTCACATCTCCATGGAGTTAATTCTGCTTCCTTTTCACGTTTTTCTGTTGACCTTATCCTGTCTGCACCTCTCCAACAACAGAGAATTACTTCATCTGAAACACCGGGCACATCTAGGCCGGTCCCTTCATTAGCGGCGGGAAACTGTGGCTCCTCTCCTGTCTTCCTCCCTCTATGAGCTCACTACAAATGATCGTATTTTTGTTACTCTTAACTTTGTTAAATTACAGGTTTTACGATTTATTCCACAGTATTAAATCCTCATTTTGTGATTCAGTGTGGTAACTATTCACCTCACTATGTAACACCTAAAATATAATACTATGTCTACTGATTATTCTTCTAAAATCAGTAATATTTTATAATTTTTGAAAGATAAAGATTTTAAAAAACCTCATTAGGTCACCAACTAGCAATTGGAACTATTGACTTAAATTGGTTTTTATTAACCAATCAACCTCTTTAGGGAAAATTATGCAAATAAGTACAATTGGAAATGGAAAGAGTAGATTTAGCATGCTAAGTGTTTTCCTTAGCATGCTAGAGGACATATTAAAATGACTTTATATACATTGTAGCTTCTAATCATCATGACTACCTCACCATGTATGTATTTTACACAAGGACATAAGTTTCATGTAAATAAAACAAGGCTCAGGGAAGTGAAGTAATTTTCTTGCAACTAAGAGGGTAACTGGCGCACCCAGAGTTTACACATAGCTATCTTACTTCAGAGTTCGTGTCCTTCATCAGAAGACATAGGACCGCTTCAAATACCATCGGGTCAATAAATGCAGCCATGGAAGCTAGCGACCAACCCTGGCCGTATCTGTGACGCCCCGCTGTGCTGTGTCTCCACCACTCAGCGTCAGAGCAAAAGGAAAGTAGAGCGCGTGGCAGGCTTCCTAAGATCTCTTTTCCTCCTCCCAGAGTTCATGGTCAGTCAGGTGCCCATTGTCAACTCAAACTCGCCATTGGTGGGGGAGGGGAAATTCCCATTGGAAGTTTCTAGAATCATCTACTTCTCCCTTCTGGAGAAAAAAAGAGGGGTTTCCCGGGCTTTGCTGCTCATGTGGGCATCCGTTCCACACACTTCATCAGATGTTACTTCATCAGATGTTGCCCAGTAACATCTGACCACAGGCAGAAACTCTTTTATTACATTAAGATGTCATTTTTCTAATCTTAGATACTTGAGTTATTTCAAAGCACCATGCAGTACAACTGTCAGAATGAAGACCTCTCCCTTCAGTTTCTGCACCATGGTCCAAATGTTTCTGTCCTTCCAAAATTCCAGTGTTGAAATCTAACCCTGAATATGCAGATATTAAGAGGTGGGGTCTTTGGAAGTACCAAAGCCCCATGGGAGGGAATTCTTTGTGAAAGCATGTCAAGGGAGCTTGGGCCCCTCCTTCCCTTCTGTTTTCTGAGGACGCATAAAAGGTACAATCTAAAAGGAAGGAGAGCTCACTAAACACAGAATCTGCAGGCACCCTAAACATAGGCCTTGGAACCACTGAAACTGTTGGTAATAAATGGCTACTGTCTATCATCTAAGGCATTTAGGGGCTTTGGGAGGAAACAGGAGGGCTGGACAGAGCCATTTCAAAAAAGAGAAAGGAAAAGAGAAAAAAATGGTTAGAAGGGTCACAGATAAAATTAAGAACTGAAGATTCCTGCACTCTGGCTGGATGGCACCGTAAGCAGCCAGAACAAATGGCCGGCCTTCTGCACTCCTAAGCTGGACGGTGCTTTTCCAGACCTGGCAGGTATTTCCTTACAGCAGCCCAAATAGACTAAGACACTCTACTTTTATCTTTGTCTCTTCCTTTCAAATATATTACTAAAGATTTTGTGATCAGTATCTGACCAAAAAAAAAAAAAAAAATTGGAGCTATTCTCCCACAAGCCCCATTCCAAGATCTCAAGCAGCTTCAGTTGTGCTACTGCGTGCTCAGAAGGGAATGCTTTGTGTTTAAATCTTTTGTTGATTGCTACTTGATCATTTCATAAGTTTAATTTCTAAAAGCATTCATAAAAGTCTGTCTCTAAGAGCCACGCATGACTACCACCTGGTAAATTTTCACTTTACAGATAAAAAAACTGAGACCCAGCAGGGTCAAAGAACTTCTTACTCCAGGGACTATAGCTCATAACTGAAAAGGAAATTGGTGCTAAAAATAATCACAAAGTGAACGCACTCTATTGCAACAAGATGCAGAAAAGTGAATTTAAGCAAGAAGTTCCAGTGTAATGCTAATTTCTCCCATGTGCCTTCTATTTATGATGTATTCCAGCAAGGATGTCATACACTGTATGAGTTTACTCATGCTTTAAAGGTTATATTTCTGCTCTACATCTTTCCAAGTTTTATTTAAGCAAATTTTCTTCTCCCGGATGCATGCCGGTCTATTGGTTGCATTTGGAAACAAAATTGTTGTGTGCTCTCATTCTTCACGATTGCCTCTTGTCCATGCAGCAGCGCGGAATGGCTGCAGTGATGGGCCCTGTGCGCGAATCGGGGCTGGCAGGAGGGACCCACGCCTGTCTCGCCACCGGCCTGGGAACCACTGCAAGGCTGCTGCACCCCGCGTGCCCAGTGCCACCGGACCTTCCTTAACCCCTTCGTCACCAAGAGACAACTCTTGCAACTGTCTGCTTAGCCACTTTTCACTCCCGCAGTTAAACACAAAAGCTTAACCCATTCAGAAAATCTAAAATAGCTCTCAAATTTCTATTGAGCCTGATAATTTGAGAAGAGGACAGCTTCCACTCCCTGCAATGCTTGCAAGTGATTTGAACTCAGCGTTACTACTGCATGATACATTTACAGAGAAACCCGTGATTCAATATAATAGTTAAAATAGGAAGTGTGTCCCTTTCAATATTTCCCTCAATCTGTACAGTTAGGCGGAATATGGAGATAATTCTACCCACGTTATTATTTTAATAATTATTTTAAAGAGAAGATGAAATACGAATTAAACACACTTTCAAATCAGGTTACTAGGAGCGTGACAATGACTAATGCATTATTTATTGCTGTCTTCATAGTAGTTACTCAGAGTAGAAGATACAGACATGAAATATTGCCCAAACAATATCAGTTGAAGTCTTTCTTCACAGTTACTTAACAAAAAAAAAAAAAAAAATTCTCATACAAATACTGGTCAAGCCTATTTTTCCCCTCAAGTCACCCAAATTTATGTGGTATCAAAACGTTTCAGTGGCAGGGCTAGCGGTATAGCTCAGTGGATTAAGCCCTTGCTTAGGGAAGTGCAGGGCACGGTTCGATTCCTGGCCCCGTCTGCCACAGGCCAGGCTCTCGAGGGCTCTGAGCCCTGAACCGGCGATGGAGTCCAGGTGCGATGGCGGTGGCACGCGCCTGTAATCCCAGCACTTGGGAGGCAGAAAACAGGTGGATCACTATGAGTTGCGTAGTGAGACCCTGTAGCGGGGGGAAAAAAGGACCAAAAAAAAAAAAAAAGAAAAAAGAAATTGCAGTGGGCTGGGGGGGTATAGCTCAGCAACATATGTGCCTCGCTAGCACAAGGTCCCAAGTTCGATCCCTGGTAGCAACTCCGCATGCCCCCCCCTCAAAAAAAGTTACAGCGCTGTGAGCAGGTGCTTGAATGGTAGTCGAGCACCCGTCAGCAGTATCTTTTGAAAAATATTAATGTTGTGATATCTAACAAAGTTTCCCAAAGTGTATCATGTCACAAGAGTTTCAAAGCAGAAGCAGGATGAGAAATACCGAGTCGAGCTTCCCGTAAAGCAAAGTGGCCAGGCTTCATCCACCCACTCCCGCGCTTCTGGTTCCCAGGGAGAGAGTGGACCGAACCGCAGGAGGCTGGAGTCAGCAAGGCAGAGCTGCTCTCTTTCCTCTAGTCTATGTCTAGTTGCAGAGCAAAACAAGCCGGACAACACAGAGCAACTCCCATAAAACGGCCGTTCTCATTTCATCAAAAAGGTAGGGGGCTGGCAAGACAGTTCAGTGGTCTAGAGCACCTGCTTAGGCAAGTTTAGGCAAGCACGCAGGGACTGTGGTTCAATCGCTGACATCACTGGGCCCGGGAGGTAGCTCCTTGGCACAAGTGCCAGCCTGGCAAGTGCAAGGTTGTGAGTTCAAATCTTAATCCTGCCAAGTGAAAAAGGACTGAAGGACTGATCTTTACGGTCCGGGGAGGTAACAGAAAGTAGGGAAGGAAATTCAGAAAAATTCATAGATAGATTTTTAAGACGACGTCAACAGAGAGTGCTAAAAGCCGAGCGTGATTTATCATAATATTTGAGTGACATTTTTAAGGTCCTAAGCCTATTCCTAAAGCTGCCAGCAGAGGGCGCCACGCTAGACGCGTTTGTCTTGATGCTCCGAGCGGCTGCTGCGTTTACCGGATAATATTCCCTAAGAGGGCGTTCGTTATCAGCTCTCTCTTTTGCCCTTATAAGTTGAAATAAGTGGGAGTGGGGAAGGAAAAGTGTAGCCCCCGGGTTTTCCGAAGCGCGCTCTCCCGGGCGAGCGTGGAAGAAAAGGAGTGCGAAAGGGAGGCGGACACGCGCGCGACTCTTGCGGCCCGGGGACCCGAGCTTCGCCTTTGCGTTCGCCCTTCTGCGCTCTTGCGGGCATCTCCGCAAGAGAAACGCAGTCGATTCATTTATGGGTTTGTTTGTTTTTTTTTTGAGGAGTTTGAACGTGTTAGATGTCCAAACAACTGCTTCTAAAATTAGTAGGTGTAATAAGAGCGAACTTGCAAACCTCACCTACCAATAAAACGTTTTCTAGACACTCCGCTCTCAAAATTCTCAAAACGAAACCGAGCGGCGGTTTAGTTTGCTGCTGCAAAATTCCGACAGAGGGCGGTGTTGCCCGTTCAACAACCGAATGCTTCCTGGAACCGGTTTTCCTTGAAATTTCTAGGATTTTTGAATAATACCACCTCGAAAAATTAAGTGGAATTTTAAAATTATAGTTATGCCGCTTTGTGATCGTTCCCTACATTGTATATATATGCACATATACTTTTAGGTTTGTGTTCCCTGCCTCATTAAACCAGATTGATTTTTAATCTTTCTTAAAGAATTTTGGTAAATTTTAATAAAAGACCTCAAAACATGCCTCCTTTTAAAAATACCTGCCAGTAGCAAAAATAAAATTACATATAACAATTGATCAGACATATGCATGTATATAAAATGTTTATACTAACGCATTGCGTATTTTTAAAATAGTTCTCTGGGTTCTTTTATTATACCTCAGTGCTTATTTCATGTTTACATTAAAAGAAAAAAAATACATTAAAAGGTGATAAGATGTATTACCGACATTTGCAGAATAAAACAAGTTTTCCAAAAGCTTATTTGGGTTCAGATGATGTTGAGATGATGAAGATAAAAGTGGTGTTGATGTGAAAAAGAGAAGACCACTATTTCCATTAGCAAATATGTCTGGAGACTCTGGATTTCCTTGTATGTCATGGTCATCTTCCCAAATATTGGACTGACTGGTTTTGCCTCTAGCAGAAGGGTATAGATCCATCCCAAATCTCACCACGCAATGCGACCGTGCACCCCTCTCCTGCCTAGCTGGGGGAGTTGGGGGGAGTTGCAAAGGAGATACTTCTAGTGGGAAGCTGTCCGAGTTGTGCGTGATTTCAGGCCCCAAACTGAAAGAGGAGGAGAAGGAAGGGAGGGTGGGAGGGAGCAAGGGAGGGAAGAAGAAGAAGAAAAAAGGAGAGGACTGGAAATGAAGACAGGGCTCATGGCTGAAGCTCTTGCCCAAGCACCTTTGTGATCCTGCATTTGCTTTATGGTAAAAATTGCATTACAAATCCGCAGGAGCGACTGCTGGGCCTCGCGAGTCGCCACCGCCCAGGGGCCCCGAGCGCCGCGCTCCAGGACCCGGCCCCGGCTCCAGCACAGCCGCGCGGGGCTCTGGGCCTGCGAGACAATCGCCGCCTGCAGATGCACCCTTATCAGCTTTAATAACTTCCAGCCTCAATTGCCCCGGCTCGGTCCCCCCTTGTCATTTATTTTCTGCCTCCAGGGCAAAGACTTTCTTCTGCGCTTCCTCCAGGCTGTGGGGAAGCCTCCTGCACCCTGAAAAGGGGCAGAAAACCGGGCTGTGGGAAAAACAAGACACTGAGTCCTCGCTTCCTGAGGAAACTCTCAGCCCTGTGGCTCAAAAAGTGCCTGCTTGCAAGGTGTGGTGAACTTCGTTCCTGCTATTTACGCTTCCCTAAAATAAACTGCACAGAGAAGTATTCTGGTAAAAAACCTCGTGCGCCTCCTAAGACGCTTTGTCGTGATCTCCTCCAAGTACCCTCAGCCTCAGCCTTCTCCAAGGCTCAGGTGACCATCTCTCGTGTCTTCCCCGTGAAGATGGCAGACACAAACAAAACTGTCCTAGCCTCCGTTAGGAAGGCTCCAAAGGAACCCGGAGGATGTGTGCTCGTGCCGCCTGCAACATCTGAGAAAACTTCCTAAAATGGAGACTCCAGCCAAAAGAAATGGCGCATGGAATCCGTTTTAAACACGCACAAAGAGCCCCTACAGCAACAAGCCATACAGACCGAGGTGTTCCGCAATATTTAAGTTTCCAAATGTTGGAGAAAAATAACTAAAATATTGGAAACAGTCGTTGTGGTGGCTGGCTTTTTTATTCTGCACTGATAGAGGTAAAAGTTTCCACAAATAAAAGTTACAAAGTCATCGAGTGAGAAGGATAGCCCTTAAAAATCATCGAATCCTGTTTGCAACATGTTTCTCCTTAGTACATAGGAATTGAAGATTTGTGCTTTAAAAATCTCCCGAAGATCTCCCTTAAAATCTGTGTTAAAAAGTAGGGTGCTGGTGCCCTGTAGTTGTTCATTATGAATTGTTAAAGACTTTAGTTAGTGGCTACAGTGACTCATCATTTTCACTATTGAGGTTTTAAATGTATGTATTCCTATTAATCACCCTGCACGGATATCTGTTTTTAAATGCACTTTTAGAGTCTGTAGGCTGTGTGTGATCCAGCGGCGCTTATATAACTCAATGTGGGCATCTCCGTGAAAATACATGTTTATGATTTTTATAATGTGTGTGTGTGTGTGTGTGTGTGTGTGTGTGTGTGTGTGTTGCAGCTAACTCCTGTGCGAGCAATCCTGTGTTTCTCTCTGCTGAGGCTTACTGCTCCAGCCTATTGTTTGAGACAACAGATATAAGTTGCGATGGGCGAGGAGCGTCGGATTTGGTGTGTATTCCCCATTTCCAATTATAGATGGATCATTACAGACCGCGGAGTCCTGAGAAGCCAGGCATCTGCTTCTCACATGAATGCATTCACCTCCTAGAGACCAGGCTGCCATCATGCTCTGGAAGCTCGTGGAGAATGTCAAGTACGAAGATATCTACGAGGTGAGCCCGCACCCCCGATGCCTTTCAGAGCTTTGCAGATAGAGAATTTGGGCTTCCTCGCGACCCAGCTGATATATATTTTTAAACTATTTACTCGCAGATGGCTGGGTGGTTTTCTCAGCCGCTCTAACTTTTAGGGAGGCAGGCTCTGGCAGGCTGCACAAGGCTGAGAAAGGACTTTCAGGAGGAAAACGGCAACTTTAAATTGGAGATATTTTTTTTTTCCCTTTTTTTCTGTATTTTGCGGACCTTCTTGCTGTCCTACCTGTCTAGCGGTGCACGGAATGTGGAGCCCCTGCGGGTGACAGGCTGGCAGGGAGGCGGATGCTGTGAGCACAGGGGCTCCCCTGGCTCTGAGCGCGGGAGAGAACGGGGTTTTCGAGCCTAGTTCGCAGCAGACCGGGACTTTGTAATTTTTGGGGGGAGCTTTGAAGAAGAGCAGCGTGACACCACCACCCCGCGCCCGTCCCCCAAGAGAGCGGGACGCGGCGGGCGAGGGCGGATGGGCGTGCGGCCGGGGTCGCTCTCCGGAGCCCGGGTCTCCCGCAGGGTCCGAGTGGCAGCCTCCTCCGCTCGCGGGGGCCCCTGGGCGGTGACCCCGGGAGCCCGGACCTCGAGGAGGCCCCGGGGCGGGCAGGTTTGGAAGGTGGCAAGGGCCGCAGGAATTCGGGGGCGCCGGACGGGGCCGCTCCAGGAGCCCGGAGAGCAGGCAGGGGGCCCAGGGGGACAGAGACGGAGAGCCGGGGGCGAGGTGGCCAAGCCTGGAGAGGGGCGCCGAGGGGCGCGATGGGCGCGGAGGGACGCGGAGGGCACTGGGGTCCTTGCCCTCCGGTCGCGTCTCGGGGTTCCCGTGCCTGGCCGCCGGCTTCGGTCCCTTCCGGTCCGCAACAAGCGGGATCGTGGTAACGGCAACACGAACCCGGGCCCCGAAGAACAGGGGCGCCCCGGCTGGGCGCGACTGCGCTGGAGCCGGGCCCGGGGCTGGGGGGCAGCTCGGGGTGGGCCTGGAGGGGGCGACCAGGGCCACCCCGGCCGTTCCCCAGGGGAAACGAAGGGCTCTGAAGGCCAGGACGGAGGCAGAGGCGGAGCGGAGAGCGAGAGGAGCTGCGGGCGGGTGCGGGGGATCCCCGCCGCCGCCTGCGCTCCGGGGGCGGGAGCCCGTGCGCGGCTGCACCGGGGTTGAACTTTAACCGAAACGGCGGTCGGGCCAGTAGAACGGGTTCTGGAACAGCGAGAGGGTTTTCTGTGGCCCCCGGCCTTGCCGGGCAGGATAAGCGGAGCGTGCGGGGAGCCGGCTGCGTGCCTCTCACGGCGAGGCGCAACCCGCAGAGGGCAAGCGGCGGGGGTGCCCAGCCCGTCTCCTCCTCGCCTTAGAAAGCGAGCGGGGCCTTCCAGGGTGCGCAGAGGCTGCTCACGTCACTGCCCACGGCCGGCCCCGCCAGTTCCCTTCCCCTTCCCCTCCAAAGGACAAGGCCAGGCCTTCTCCTGCTGTGTTGCAATCCGCACACAAAGCACCCGGGCCAGCCCGTGTTCCTACTGGGCAGGGCTCCCCGCGCGCGCGCAGGGGCACCTCCATTCTGTGCAAGCCTCGCAGGGTCTGGCCCGGGCAGCGCCGGCTACGGGACGCCGGTCCCGGCTCCGTTGATGGAAGTTCTGCCTCTCTCCTGCTAAACTTTCTCCCCAGCCTGCTCCGCCTGCCCCCTCGTCTGATTACATCTAGTAATTCTCCACTGAATGAACGTCACTTACAATAGTGGGCAGCTCTGCGCCCGCCGCTGCTTCACGCTCCATTTGTCCTCCATTCTCGCTTTAAAGTACTCGTGTAATATTAATAGTCATGAATATCAATTATTATGAGGCGGTGTAGGCTAGCGGAGGGAGGAAGGGGCGCCCGAGCAGTCTGAGCCCAGCTTCGGGTGGAAGAGGAGTGTATCTGGAGCCCCGAAGGACGGCGGAAGAAAGCAGGCCCAAAAGACACCAACAGAGAGAGAGGAACAGTTCTGTGTGTGACGGGCATCGCCAACCTTGTTGGAGGGGGGTCATTTTTTTTTTTTTTTTTTTTTTTTTTTTTTTTTGATGGCTTGTCCTGGAAACGCCTCAGGCTCGGCTCCCGCGTCCAGATCTCTTCTCTGCTGGACTCCTTGATATTTTTTTTTTTAATCATTGTTTGATTTTGAGCAGTAACCAGGCTTTTTTTTCCAGATGTTAGTCCACACCTATTCATCCATGGTGAGTTTGGATTCGCATTGTACCAGAATTGCATGCCCTCTCTTCTCACTGTCTCTCCATCTCTGCATCTCTGTGTGTGTCTCACTCTGTCTCTCTGTCTTTCTTTGAGCGCCTTTGGCTTGGTAATTTAGCACCATAATTGGACGAGGCTGCAGCTGCTTCTCTCTGTATTGTGTGTCCTCCGTCTCTGAGCTCCATGAGTCAGCTGGGAGAGGGGGGGAGGCTGGACTGGAAAACTTTGTACTTGTCACTGCAGTTTAGAAATTTAGGTGACTATTTGAGCAGAAGCATGGAGACTCTGCCACGGCCCTTGCACAGAGGAGAGGGGGAAATTAAAAGCACCCCCAACCCACACCTCCCCCTTCTCCTCCTTTTACTCCGCCACACTCCAGAGAGGACCAACAATAAGTTGTCTGGGGGTTCGCCCTCACCCAACTTTAGGTCCTTCATGTTCACACTCTGAAATAAAACAGCATTTGGTGCGGAAAAGTAGGCTTAGAAATAGCTCCTGCAAACCACATCTCAATTTAACCTGGGTGTTAGAGATGATTTCAAATCAGATCTGTTTCCATCAAACACTATTTAAGTTATTTAATTCTTTCTGGGGGGAGAGGGATGGCTGAGAACCCCAGGCAGGCAGCTGCCTTGGACCACTGAGGATCACCAGGTTAGGCCAGGGCTCCTGCCCAGCCAGCTACAACCCTGTGAAGGCACGGGTTGGTTTCCAACAGGGGCCTGGAGCACCCGGATACCCTGGAGTTTTCTTTGCTGTGCCTCGGGTCCCTGCACGAGTTAGGGACAAGGAGCTTGCAGGCACAGGGGAGCGCTGCTAGAAGCAAGGTTCTGGGCACTGGGGGCCAGCCACACACGGGGCTCCTCTGCCTTTGCCCCCTTCGCTTGCTTTGTACTTACTCCCCCAAGAAGGCTCCGTCCTGTGGGCGATTCTCCTTTTTTCTCCCCAAAGCCTTCCATGTGGATTTGCTGAAATGAGTGGCCCTGAGTCAACCCAAGGTCTAAGTTTTAGACTCCTTTTTTCCCCTGTCCCAAGAAGGGTGTAAGTAAGCCAGGATTCTCCATTTGTGTTCTCTCTCTCTCCCTCTCTCTCTCTCTCTCTCTCTCTCTCTCTCTCTGTCTCCTCTCTCCCTGTCTCCTCGCTCCCTGTCTTCCTCTCACTCCCAGGACCGGCACGATGGCGTCCCGAGTCACAGCTCGAGGCTCTCCCAGCTGGGCTCGGTGTCCCAAGGACCCTACTCGAGCGCCCCGCCGCTGTCCCACACCCCGTCATCGGACTTCCAGCCACCCTACTTCCCACCCCCCTACCAGCCGCTTCCCTACCACCAGAGCCAAGACCCCTACTCCCATGTCAACGACCCCTACTCCCTGAATCCACTGCACCAACCCCAGCAGCACCCCTGGGGGCAACGGCAGCGGCAAGAAGTGGGCTCAGAGGCCGGCTCCCTGCTCCCCCAGCCTCGGGCGGCGTTGCCTCAGCTCTCGGGCCTCGACCCCCGGAGGGACTACCACTCAGTTCGTCGGCCAGACGTGCTGTTGCACTCGGCGCACCACGGCCTGGATGCAGGCATGGGCGACAGCCTCTCCTTGCACGGCCTCGGCCACCCTGGCATGGAAGACGTCCAGGTAACCCCAAATTAAACAGGGGATAACCCAGGAGGGACCCCTCAGGGGAAGGGTTGGGGAAGGGAAGCTCTGCCTCTCTGGAGAGAAGTCGTTCTCATCTTTTACAACAGGGCCAGCAGGACAGGACTTATATGTTTGTTTGTATGTACATATGCGTCTGCTGCCGAGCTTTCTGGAAGTCCAGTTGTGAAAGCCAGAGGCACTAGAATTAAATCACAAAGGGGAAGAAGAAGAACTGCTTGACACTTTGTGCTCCTTAGAATCAAGGCTGGCATTTCGGTCCTGCCTCTGCAACGCTACTCCTTGCCCCCCATTACATTGTGTACACAGGCATGGTAACACCCCACGTGCACAAGTGTGCACACCTTCCCATGCACAACCATGCACCCCACACCGGGGTTAGTCCCGGAGAATAGGCAGGTGAAGCTCTGGCTGCCTACAGAACTGACTGGAGTCTAGCACCAAGGTGCAAGCGCCTCTGTGTGTGCCGGTGGTTCCTGCCAGAGAGGTGAGCTTGTGCTGACCGTGACCACACACACACACGCACACACACACACACACGGGAGAAAGTCATGGGCTGGACTTGTTTGTCCTGCTCCTGATGTTCCAATCATGACAGAACCCTTCCCAAGACAGTCACTCTCTGAAAATGCAATATTTGTATGGGACGGACCTAGAGGTCCACAATTCAGTTTGTGGGTCCGTGAGGACAAATCCATTTTGGCATTCCCCCCACTTTTTGCTCTGTTGCTCCGTGGTGAAGTCAGCCTGTACCTTCACTCTTCTGCCCACCCCTCCTCCATCAGTCCTCTGTCCACGCCGCCAGCCCCAGGAAGAGGCATCACGTGTTTATTTCTTAAAACAAAAGGCTCAAAACACTCCCCCTAGCCTCCCACCATCCCATCTGCAACACAATGGGGCCTGATTTGGTTGCGAATAGTTGGGTAAATTAAACAAAGGAACATCAAAGAAATGATTTCTAAAAACTGTCTGGGTAATTCCGAGCAGGATTTTTTCCCCCCTCTAATTTAAATAGTTTTTAGAAAAAGATAAATATGCTCGCAGGGAATTTAACTGACTCTTCGATCTCATTGGCATAGTTGTATATATTGTGCATCATGGTAGATGCAGCCATGAAGCAAACAAAATGAAATGGCAAAGAGAGGCACAAATCATTCTTTACCTTTCTGAAAAGAAAATACATTTTTAAATATTTAAAATGTAGAGGCAGAGTCATAAACTGTCTGTGCATGGTCTAGGAGTTCTTTATTATTTTAAAAGAAGTTTGTTTGTTATTTTTAAAGAGAACGAAGTCGGCTGGTTTGTGGTTGGATCTGCCCAGAGGAATGATCAATGTTTTTGTTGTTTCCGTTGAGATTGTCCCTGTTTGGAGATATTGCTCATCTCAAAATATCTTATGAGAATATGAAAGAGTTTTCCTAATGCATTGGGATAATATGTATCTCAGGGGAAAAGTTTTTAAATTAACCTTTCCGAGTATGGTTCAGGGTGCTCGCTAATGAAAGTGGATGAACCCATTACCATTAGTGCTGCTGGTGTGGCCAACACCGGCCTTGTTACCGCGCCCCTGCACGCAGGCTGGCCGGGGGGCTCAGACAATTGAATTCAGAAATTCTTCTCTCCAAAGAGGGAGCAGATTGCTTTAGGTTCAGTTATTGGCTTTTTTTTTTTTTCTTTTTTTTTTTTCTAATGACAGAAGTGTCAGGAGATTTACTGTTATCAAAGTGTCAGGAAGGTTTTAGAACTGTGTGAACAGAAAGCAGAGGCGGGTTGCTGCTGTCTTGGACTGTCTCTCGGGTAGAGGCTGCAGAGGTGGAGAGGGAAGTAGAGAAAAGCAAGGAGCCGGGTGTGACCCTTTCACACCCCTGGCCCATCCACTTCCTTCCCTACTCCTGGTCCTCCAGCTTCACTTCAGCCTGGGGAGGTGAGGAGCTTTGTGGGACCCTCAGTGAAGGGACTGAGGAAGAGAGAACACCCTGCCACCCTGTGCTTGTCCTAGGAGGGAAAGCACAGGGCAGGTGAGATTCCTGTCTCCCTCTCAAGGCCAGACTTCTCAAGGCTAGGGTGAGGTCCACAGGACACTGGAAAGTGACAAAGACCAGGGAGAAGGTGTACGTAGGACACCCAAATCCGGAGCCTGTGAGTTGCCTGCTGTCCTACCAGAAAACTCATTGCCGGTCAGGAATGTGGAATGCTAAAGCTGCTGCGGCCAGTAGGGGGTTTCAGCAGTCCCGGCGGCCAGGCTGCCAACGGCTGGCTGCACCTGTCCAGTCAATAAAAGGAGCCGGAGAGCGCCCTGGCCTGCACCTCAGAGGCACTGGTTCAGGCTCCAGGGTCAGGCCATTGCTCCGAGTCCTACGGGCCGGCAGAGACCGTTCGGTGGGTCGGCCCCTGAGGTCGCTGCCCAGGCTGCTGGGTCAAAGGTTGGGGACACCCCGAGGCATTCAGGCGGGGCCACCGCCCTGCCAGAGGCGAGAGGGAGAGCTAATTAACCAAATGCTTCTAATATTTTTTTTTAATGAAACTATAAAACCCTGTCAATCTCTATTTCCATTTACTCGCAGGGGCCATTAAAGTAGCAAATCGCTGTTTGGGTTCCCGACAGGATGCACCGCACCGCGGTGTGCGCGTGGGAGCTGAGGGCAGTGCTTAAAAACTAGGATCGCGGGTCACGAAGGAGCCCGGGTTGGCCAGTGCGAGGACACCTGGTTGAGGACTTGCGGAGCAGCCGGGTCTGTGGCTCCTTCCGCCCGTCCCGGCCGCCTAATCCCTGATCCCCTCTGCCACCCAGGAATGCAAACCTAGAAACATGCGAAGCCAACCCCTAAGCGCGCACACACGCTCACACACGCTCACACACTCAAACACACCCTTGTGTCTTAAAGCAACCCCTGGTATCACTTTTAACTAAAGAAGTCTAGTAATTACGAGTCTGAGTTGTTTTTCCTCGCTTCCGCATGCAGTCCTAATTAAATCTTTACGATCCTCCCTGTGCCGATTAAGCGCCAGCATGCTGCGTGAATATCCTGTACGAAAACCCAGCAGGCGGCCGTAATTAGATAGAAAATCAGACAAGAGCCTTCTCATTAACTACCACAACGACCCCACGTCGCTGAGCAGGCGTGTGTGTGTGTGTGTGTGTGTGTGTGTGTGTGTGTGTGTGTGTGTGGTATGTGCGCGTCTGCGCAGCGGCGCGGGCGCGGGCCAGGCGCTGGCCGTCCCGCGTGCGCCGGGCCCGGGTGGTGCGGCCCTGGCTGCAGGCCCGAGAGCTCGCAGCGCGCCCTGAGGAGCCAGGGACGCGCGGGGCGTGGGCGGGGGCGCGGGTGCTTTTTGGAGCAGCTTTTTTGGTGCTTCTTCCGAGGTGCTCGGTGCGCGCTGCCACCCTGCACGCAGTCCTCACCGAGAGGTGACTTTCCTCACCTCCCTAATAGCGTAAAGAAACAAACCAGCAACAGATCACCCCGGGTGAGGAGAGCGGTCCGGTGCCCAGCCCGCCGCCTGGGCCGAGGCCGCGTGGGTGACCGGTCCGCGTGCAGCCTCCCCTCCCAGCCCTCTCCTCTGTGCCTCTCCCTGGAGAGGCGGTGGTCAGGTTGGCCCGAACCTAAGTCCTAAGGGTCGAGCAAAGCCCTCTGGCATTGCGGAAAGACCCAGGGTCTACTGGCGGGGTAGAAAGGGTGTGGGTGTGTGTGGGGGGTGTTTGAACCCCCTGGGGTGCGGGGCAGAGAACTCTGCTCAGGTGCTTGGGACAGGGAGACACCCCTCACCCCCCAGCTGTTGGCGGGCTCAGAGCTCCAACTTTCCCTCTTAGCATGACACGGTGGCACAGGAGGCGTGGGTTCTGCGTGATTCCCTAGAGGTGGACTAGCAGGATCCAGTGTGTGTGTGTGTGTGTGTGTGTGTGTGTGTGCGCGCGCGCGTGCGTGTGTGCTGGGCCCACTCACTCGCTGCCGTCCAAACAGGTGTGTCCCTGGCAGGGCAGCCGCGCTCTCCTCCGGGCTGGGAGGAGGAGCCCGGCGCGCCGCAGCCCCTCGGTGCACTGCGGCGGTGCAGCGCAGAGGTCCCGGGGACCAGGCGCGCAGACTGCGGCGGGCGCGCGGCCCTGGAGCCTCCTCGCCAGCGCCTCCACGCGCTGCTGTTCGCCTTCCACTCCAAAGTGCTCAGGCTTTAATTAAAATCCTATAATGTAAACGGTTATATATGTGTAAAATGGCTCTGGGGTTAAAATGGACCAGCATAGCACAGCAAACAAAAATTGCTCTTAACTAATACTGATGAAAATCTGTCATCTCTTGCCAGACTTCCGCAATTCATCCAAGCAAATGCCATAAAGGCTTCTATGGCTAGGTAACGTTGACGTGTTATGTAATAAGTGACCAATATTGAATTCTAGGCAACTCTCACGGCTTCCTTTCCCTTTTCTTCCAGTGGAAGAATGTCTAATTTGGGTGAATTTCATTTCTATGTCAATTGGAAGGTAATAATGATAACGATAAAACCTCTCTTCGTGAATTACTATAAATGGAAATAACAGAAGCTCCAGCATAGGGTGACATGATTTATGTGTGCAATTCTTTGGTATCCAGTCCATTTGAATAGTGATGTTTTTGCATTCACAGTCAGTTGAAGATGCCAATAACAGCGGTATGAATCTACTGGACCAGTCTGTCATTAAAAAAGGTATGGATTTTTCCTCCCAAAAGTAAGCAAAGTTTTCCTATGTTTTAATGTCTTTATGATGAGCTTTCACTTTGGAAGACGTGGATATTTATACATGCTTGTTTGCAACCCTCATGGGGCGGCTGTCAGACTCAGGTAAAAGGGCCAAGGAAACGGGGTAATGTGGAATGAAAACCTGAGAAACGGAAGGACAGAAACGAACGCCGTTGCCTCTGTGACACATCTGTTAGCCATTCTGGATGCTTCTTAAATGAACTGTCATTACGTGTGGAATAGCCTGGGAACCACTGGTTTCCAAACTGTGCCACAGTTATTTCATTGGTAACAACCACAACCATTGGGCCTAAATGTGTCTTTGAGGCAGCTTCTTTTTGCCTTCTTGTTGTTTCCATTTTTTGGTAGCAATTTCGTTTTCGGGTCTCTGTGTTTTGAGTTGTTTTTTTTGTCATTATTTGTAATTGAGCCAAATGGGTTGCTAAATGTTTGCATCCTGAAAAGGCGAGGCAGCCCCTGCCCGTGGATCTAAATCTTCCTCCACACGCACTCATGATTTAGCGTGGCTGTGGGATCACCCCATACTGTTAAAGGGCATGTGATATTAACAAATGTTTGCAGTCTCTTGTACAGCTGTAAGCAAAATAATTAACTAATTAAACTAATTAAATGTAATTACAATAACTCATTTCGGGCGTATTGCAGCTGCTTAATTTTTTTCTCTTCTTCTCTGACAGTCACTGAGAGAATGTCTGGCGATTAAAGCGGCTGCCAAAAGGCCCGAGTGTCACTCACATGGCACAAATTTAGGGGCCCGAACGTGTAAACACTGCACTATTTAATTATCGCAGGAACTGCTGTTTGAAAACACAAATTTAACTACTGTAACCCTTTCCTCTGAATGCTAGAGCAGGCCGGGCCCCACGACTCGTGTCAGTAGTCTCTAGCGTCCGTCCTTTGTGATTCACTTGAGCCACTTGACAGGGACAAAAATAATTAAAAAGAAAAAGAAGCTGTGGAAAGCAATCCATCCAGATTCAAATTGGAAGAGAAGGGCTGCAGGGGTGCAGAGAGGGTGGGGTGTTCTGAGCGGTGTTTGATGCAGGCCTGAGGAGTAGCTGGGAGAGGTGGGCGGGGGAGCAGCACGGGAGTGGATGTTATCTAGCTTCAAAATGAACGTGCTGGGAATCTGGGAGGTCTGCAGCAAACTCTTTATTTTATATATTGCTTGGAACAGTCTCTCCCTCGTTAGAGAGCAGCTTCTCGGGGTCTCAGCCCCAACTTATGGATTTGCCAGGGACTCACTGCTGCTCTGGGGAACTGTGCCTGAGGCTCGCTTTCACTGCTTCCTGTTGGGTCCTCTTTTTTGGTTAGTTGCCAGGTTGGTCCGAGCTAGGTGAGGGAGGAGCTTCTCCACCCCTCTTCTTGCTTCCTTTCAGCTTCCAGTCCTTTCAATGGGAAGCTCAGGCCCCGAAGCCGAGGGCTTGTATCCTAGCAACATCATTTAGGGCTGGTGGTGGACATGCCCACCACATGACCAATCAGAAATGTTATTAAGAACCAGGCCAGTGAAATATCCACAACTTAGCACACCTAGCAAAATGGAGCTGGAAGTGTTCTTAGATGTAGTGTTTTCTCAGCATTCTAAACTTCAGCAACTGGCAGGGGATTAAGTTGGTTAATTTATCTTCTAATAGGCTTTTAGACAGATCTTTAAAATCTGTAGGACTTGCATATGTTTTGTAGTAAAGGGGTGAAATTTATGTATCAGGCTATCTGAGGGAATAAAAAGTGGAGAATAATGGTTAAAGTTGCGAGTACTGTTTTTAGAAATGCTGGAGTACTTTTCAGAATGGTACATAAGCTTCAATATCTAACTATCCCCCTTGTCACTTTAATTGATTCAGGGGACCTTCTGTGGATAAGATGGCTAGGTCAATTCCATTATTTGATATTTGAGATATTTGCTTTATTACATGAGGAAAAGATCCTAATATATTTTTATCTTTAAAGAGCCTTAGGCAAAAATGAGAATAAGTGCTTGATTTATTCTTTCTAACTCACCACAAACCACTTAAAATGAGGCTCTGGGTTCGCTTCCCTCTTCTCTGTACCCTGGTCTCCTACCTTTGCCAACGCCCCTCCCCATGAGGGAGGCCTCTATGAAATTAATTTTGTAAAAGAAGTGAGAGTGTTTTGTGAATATTCTAAACTTCAACAACTGGCAGGGGATTAAGTTGCTTCATTTATTTTCTAATAGGCTTTTAGACAGATTTTTAAAATTTTGCCTCATTAATAAAAAGGCCAGTAGTGGAATTGGTCAAAGTCTTCTGCTCTCTCTCTCTCTCTCTCTCTCTCTCTCTCTCTCTCTCTCTCTCTCTCTCTCTCCCCTCTCTCTCTCTCCCCCTCTCTGGCATAAGAATTGGGGGACCCTGGTCTCATCTTAGTGGAAGGCACTTGGTTTGGGCCAAGCTCTTTCTCTCCACCTGAGAATCAGAGTGTGCGCTCCTCACTGGAATCCTCTCTAGAACAGATCTGG
>PVKN010008916.1:0-24457 GCA_004027915.1 Capromys pilorides | reverse complement strand
GGCTTGAACCTGCTATGCTCTGACCTCAGCTGCCTCAGCAGCAGAGACTATAAACATGTATTGATTCACTGGGTCTGTTCTTCTCATCTGTACACAACAAAACCTTCCTTGTCCTTTTGAACCTTTCCAAGAGGTTCTGGACCTCTTGCTGCCCTCTGCCCCCACCCAGGATGACCCAGTGTACTGGTGCATCTCTGGGTTGGTCTGAGTTCTCATCTGTGGTCTGTAAATGGTGCATCTCTCCAAGAACAAACACAGTGTGGGGATCATCATGAGACCTAAGAGGGAGCCCCATGTGTCAAGGTCAGACAGCTGTCCCTAGGTTAGGAAGAGCGTGAGGCAGAAGCCGGGTCTTTAACCCTCCAGATGCATCTCAGTGCTCAGTGCCATGGCTCCAGACCCATACACTAGAATCTCAGACATACGGGCTAAATGAGCATGGCTCTGTCCAATGCAATCAGACAAGAAAAGCAAATGAGGTACAAGGCGGGAAAGGGAAGAATGAATGAGCACCCATGCCTAGCAGCTTGGGCCCCTCTTACCATGGTCTCTGTCAGACTCTCCATGGCTGCCAGTGAGGTCTGGGGTCTAAGTCCCAGGGCTGGAATTTGTCCTTGGCCACAGAATGAGCTGGATACCTCTTAGCTGCCTGTTGCTTTGTCCACCACAATATAGGATATAGCCTTTCAGCTGGTCTTGTGTTGCTACTGTCTGCCCCTTGGTGATGAAGGGGGAACCCCTGTTTGGCAGGGAGGGGGCTCAAGCTGTTCCCTGTTCTCTCCCAAGCTTGATCAATCAGCCCCCAGGGCCTCAAAAGTAGTCAGCACTGGGTCATAAGTGAGTGAAATGCAAAACCTTTTTTTCTCCTGTAAATGGTCACTCCAGACCAAGCTTGTAGGCCTTTAGACACAACTTGAAGGGAATTTGAGAGTGGATTTGCTCTCTGGGTGGAGAAGAGGTCCTCAGGCCGGGTACCCAAGAGCTCCTCTTGGTCAGGCCTTAGGTTTAGGGGACCATCTTTGTCTCCTAGGTACAGGGTGAAAGGTAGAGGCTGCTAAGCCTGCTCTCCTGAGAGAGTCCTTCTAGGCCTGGGGCTGGGCAAGGGTTTCTGGGAAGGTCCTGAAGCCAAGCTGAGTTCCCCTAGGTCTTACAATGCTGTGGGAATCTGGAGCATGCCCCCCCCTCACCATGCCAGGCAAGGTTGCTGGACAGTGAGGGTGGGATATGAGATTCTTGATAGGAGCTTGCTTGCTCAGGTGGCCGCCAGAACAAAGTGGCAAGAGACCCATGCCCTCCCTGTGGCTCTCAGGCTGGGGGCAACAGAAGAACCCATGTTTCTGGGGAATCCTGTTTCCTCTGTGCATTCCCTACCTGTGCTTGTGCTCATGATTTCCATGACAACACTAGCCTGTTCTCTACCCTGTTGAGGCCCAGCTGTCCTGACTTTCCCCCTTGCTGGCCTTTCAGGCTTTCTTGTCTGTGTGCCAGGTCTCCACCCCGGCGTTCCCTGTGTGGGCAGCCAGCCCAGCTCCCTGGGGATATCCTGTCATTGTGGCCCAGCGCCTGAGCCTTGCATCTGCCAGCTCAACTCCAGCACTCTGGGTCCTTTCCAGGTCCCCAGGTGGGGCCCAGGAGTCCAGAGGGGAGGGGACAGTTGGCAGAGGCGCCCAGCTCCCAGTGTGGCAGAGCTGCGCACTGTGTCTAAGACACCTGATGCCTAGCTGTGGCCAGCCTCAGGGCAGATGCATAGGTGGGGCTCTCTGACCCCTTGTTGGCCCTGTGAGTGACTTTGGCATGTCCTCTACTTCTCTTACCTCCCTTCTCAGGCCATGACTTGGGGCAAACCCAGCTCAAACCCAAGAGACCACAAGGATCTGCGGTCTACTGTGAGTGTGCTCATTCCAGAGTGGACAGGCAGGCTGGGTGTCCTCAGAGGGGAGCTTTGCTGGGCTGTATGGCTAGCTTTCAACAACCACACTAGAAATGCGCAGATTTGCATGAAAATACCCAGATTTGCAAATTGGGATCCATTTGCCTCAAATTCTTGGAATCACACCCCTCATTTGCATACTCAAATCAGCCCAGGCCCTCCCAGGTCAGCCTTTCAGGGATGTCAGGGGTTCTGACATCTGCAAGGAGTATAAGGGCAAGAAATAACAGGGCTAGACTCCTGGCTGGTACCTGAGAAGGGCTTCACCTTTTTATTTTTTTAACTTTATCTCTGGTTCTGCGGATTGACAGCAGTACATACTAGGCAAGTGCTTCACCACTGAGCCACAGCCCTGGCCCTCATTTAATCTTTAGGGGGGCTGTTGCTGTCATGCTCAGTGAGGCAGGCCCATCTGTTGGCACAGGGTGATCACCTGGAGCATGTTGGCCTCAGAGTGCAGGCAGCTGACCCTCATGTTGTGAAAAGCAGGAGGGCAGCCTACCTGCTACAGGGCAGGGTGCCCAGCCTGCGCTGACTGCTTGGTTCCCAAACGTCCTCTCAGCCTCTTTAGGGACCCGAGGTCCCTACCGTCCCCTGTGGCAGCAGTTTGACCACCACCTGAGCAGCCCGTTAGTTTCAGCTCCATTGTGTGACCTCAGACGAGTGATCACCCCTGCTGAGCCTGTTTTCTCACCGTACGACAGGGTGTGGCGCACCCCATTCCTAGGGCCATCCTGATGGCACTGGGAGGTGGTCATGGGCCTGATGTGCAGGGCCCCTCTGATTCTCCCACTTGCTCCAGAGGACCCAACCTGGTTCTGGCCTCTGTCTCCCAGGGCACCACCCTCTGATCAGACTGTCTGTGACCTGACCAGGAAGCTGGCCAAGGGCAATACCCACCCAGATCCTGGAGGCAAGAAGCCAGCCTGCAGGAACAAAGAATTTTCCATGGCTCCACAATTAATGAGGAACTGACACTCTTTACGGCTTCAATGGGTCTTTCACCCTCCTCTCCTTCCCCCATATTTCCATCACGGGTGATATTTACTTTGGAATTTTGCCCAGAACTTCAGGAGCCTAGCATGGGTAAGTGGAAAACAATACAGAAGAAATGGTTGAGTGTTTTTTGTAAAGGTAGTTTTGGCAACTTTGTAGTCTTGGCTTTAAAACATATTGCAAGACAGCAAGTATCAAAACCAAATGGTTTTGTGCTTCAGTCATTTCAGTGGAACCATTATCAACTGCAAGATGCTGCTGAAACTCAAAGATAAAGATGATGTCTCGGGCTGGTGAGATGGCTCAGTGGTCTACAGCACCTGCTTAGGCAAGCTCAGGCAACTACAGGGACCATGGTTCGATCCCTGGCATCACATGCTGCACCAGCCCCACCCCCAGGGCAGGCTGAGCTGGCCATAACATAAATGCATACATAAAGTTTAAAGAAAAAAAGGTATATATAAAAAAAGATGACATCTCTTCCTTCTGGAGGGTCACAGTCTAGGAGTGGGGAGAAGTGTACCAAAGCAGCAGCTTCCCAAGGCTCTGATAGATTAAAGACACCTCCTGTGGAGAAAGTTCTGGAGTTAAACCCTTCCTAGCTATTCGCTTACCTACTTGGGAAAGTTGCTCAATATCTCTGAGTCTTAGTTTTATCATCTGTAGAATAGGAATCAGAGGCCCCACCTTAGAGACAAGTGTGAGTTTGAGAAAACACAGGTGTATTTTTGGTGGGCCACACAGTAGAGATTTCTGTCCCCCCTCCCCACACCTTTAGCTAACAGAGGGCTGACCAGGCGCCTGCTAGTAAAGACCATGGCCTAGAGCATGAGTCATGAATGGGCTGAGCCAATGGTGCATCTGTTTTGCCAGACTGTGGCTTTCTAGCTTCTCTGGCAGCTGAGGGGTCCATGTTAGCTATGACCAACGAGGTGTAAAGGAAAGTTTGCTAGGGGGTTCTTGAATAAAATATAGAGAATGAAGCTTTTGTTTTCTTTATTTCCTGCCTGAGAAACATTTATTTTTATTTTTTTAATTTTATTTTTTATGTATTTGGTACGGGGTCTACAGGGTCTCATTACGAATGTAGATTGGATGCATAGCAATTCTCCTGTTTTCAGCCTCCCAAGACCTGGATTACAGGTGTGCACCACCATGCCTGGTCTCTCTCTCTCTCTCTCTCTCTGAGCAGAACATATTTATTGAGGGAAAGAAAGCTCCTGTCAGAGAGAAGAGCAGGAGGGGGGCCCAAGTGGGTTGTCCCCAGCTATGCATTGTGTCAATTGCTGTTTCAGTGAGGCCCGGGGGCAGGACCAATAGGTATGGTGGGGATTGAACCCTGGCTGCTGCACTCTGCCTAAACAGGCGCTTTAATCTGCTGAGCTATTTGGCCGGCCCTTGAGAAACATTTATGATACCTGAGGACTATAGCAGCTACTTTGAGGCGGTGAGGTGTGGAGCTTAAGGATATAAAACTTACATAGCAGAGGGCGAGGGCACAGCTGTGGGGAGGCATTGCTGAGGTGCCAGAGGGCCTAAAATTACCGAACCTTGGGCTTCTTAATCTTATTTTATTTATTGATTGATTGATTGACTGTGGCCTGCTTAGCCCATGGGGGTGGGGGTAGGGCTGGCACAACGTGTTGTGCTGAGGATTGAACCTTGGTCCCTGTGCACTTGCCTAAGCTTGCCTAAGCAAGCTCTTTAGATCGCTGAGCTGTCTTGCTGGCCCTAGGATTCTTATTCTGACAAAAGACTTCAAATGCCTTTATTCAAAGCAATTACCATCTGTGTTGTTTGCTCTTTTCAACTGAATGTACCTTGACTGATGCAAGCTCTTAGCACCACTCTTGGTGCATAGTATACACCCAACAAGCACCAGCTGTGACTGTCTCAAGTGCTGAGGGCACATTCCTCGCTCGCCTCTGTGCTGGCACTAGACAGGGAGGCAGAGAGAAAGGATGATGGGAGTGGTGTGGGTTTCACCATTGCCTTCTCACTCAGTGGGTGAAGGTGACGCATGCAGCTGCTGTCTGCTGCACTAAGCACCACTCAGGACCTCACGATGCAGTGGAGGCTTCCAGTATGGGAGCCTTCAGAGAAACTGGGACCTGTCCCCAGCCTGGTAGAAATACCAGTGAGGGGGTAGGGCCTGCCAAATAGCTCAGCAGATTAAGGCACCTGTACGCAGGTGCAGGGGCCAGGGGTTCAATCCCCAGGCCTGCCCTGCCCTGCCGGCACTGCCCCCAGGGCACACTGAGACGACAATTGAGACTCGGTGTAGTGGCATATGCCTGTAATCCCAGCTCTTGGGAGGTTGTAAACAGGCAGATCACTGACTATGAGTCCAATGTAGTAGTGAGACCCTGAACACCCTGTAGACCCTTCCCTAAAAAATACAGAAAATTAAAAAAAAAAAAAAAAAAAAAGAAAAACCAGTGAGTGTGGACCACCTGACAGGCCACCTAGGGTCTCAAGGTCATGGCCCCCATTCTGGCTTTTTTGCCTTATGCCTTGGCCTTGGTTTGGGGAAAGGGCACAGAGTGGTGCTGAGGTCAGAGAGGCCTAGGGTGTCCATGAGCCCAGCTGGAGGGCTGCCAGTGGGAGCCAAGGGACAAACAGAGCAGGGGTCTGTACCCCTGGGACTCCTGGGGAGAACAAAGAAAGGAAAAGGGAGAAACTGCTTGCCTGTCACCTAGGTGGTGAGTTGCCACCTTCACTGGTGATCGAATGCTGTCTGTGCCACAGACCTGCCTGCGATCTTGGGCAGTGGATGCTCCAGCACAGAGGTCACACAGCTGGGAGCGAAACCATAGGAGCTCGAATGCCATGCACTTCCTATGAGCCATCAGACGGGGGAGGGGATGGAACCCAGTCGATGCAGGGAGTCACCTTGAGGCCTCCGCCCCACAGCTTTATGTCCAGTTACTTGGGCTCCAAATATTCTGCACTGGTGTTTCGTTTTGTTTCCTTTTCGCTCCCCACCCCCTTACCTAGGGCCTCCCACTTGCCAAACAGGTACTTTATTACTGAGCTACACAGCCCAAAGAAAGCCAAAGCTTGCCGGTTAGGATGGTGCTTCTGAGCCCTGCCTCTGGTCTCTTGGGCTGAATCTGCTTGATTTCTTTCCTTCTGGCCCCCCGCCCTGTCTAGATCTCCATAAATCCACATCTTTGGCACGTGTACTCAGGGTTGAACAACCCAGTGCCTTCCAGCGGCTGCCTGCCCAGCCCTGCCCACACACACAGTATGGGGAGCCATAGGCCCCAGCACCTTTAGCCAGCTGGGATGCAGGGGCTCAGATGTCAAGGAGAAAGCCAGCAGCCGCTTCTCTTGCCTCTTCAGATAAAGTCTGCCAGGTCACCCTGAAAACCAAAGAAATTCACTAGGCAACTATCCCTGCCCAGGACCCCCGTCCTGTCCCATTCACTTTGGATGCCAGGTTCAGCTACTCTCTAGAGGTGAGGGCTGGGCAGCTTGCAGGCTCCGGGCCTGAGTGTGGCTTGGGCAGCTGGGGCAAGTCTGGGAGCTTGCGCAGCTGTCTGAGAGTGGGGATGCCTGGCTAAGCTGTGGCCCGCAGCAGGGGTGGGGGTGCCCTTGCCCTACCCTGGCAGTCATCCCACCTGTCACAGTCTGTGAATGCACCAGCCCACTCTCTGCCTTGCCTTTCCCTAAAGCCATTCCTGGGGACCTAGAGGGACAGGAAGAGTGGAAGGGCATGGGAGAGGCTTGTAGCACAGGGCAGGCCCTGGATGCAGAGCTGCCTGCGACTCAGCTGAGCCTCACAGGATGACAAAGGGGCTGAGGGAGAGTCTAGGCCTAAGCAAGTCCCTGCTGAGGGGCCCAGAGTTCTGGAGGGAAATGCTGTTTGATCCTTATTCTTAGAAACAGGAAATAGCAACTTCCCAAGAGCAAGCTGACCTCATCCCCAAGCCCAACTACCT
The DNA here is from genome assembly GCA_004027915.1 of Capromys pilorides. Classification (NCBI taxonomy): domain Eukaryota; kingdom Metazoa; phylum Chordata; class Mammalia; order Rodentia; family Capromyidae; genus Capromys; species Capromys pilorides. The sequence goes on along the minus strand of PVKN010008916.1, from coordinate 17,587 downwards.
CCAAAGGAATATGGCTTCATCTCCCCAGGCAACAGAGTCAGCCCGTCCCTACCTTGTCTCTGCACTTCTCTTCTGAATGGAGGTGGTCACCCATAAAGGAATCTGCCCTAGATTACAAACCCCTGGGATTAGTAGAGCATCATAAGCTTTATCCAGGGAACCTTGGGTTCTAGTATTTCCATGTACCGTGTCATGGTGTCTAGAAGCCCTCATGCCCTCATAGGGCTTTGGGGAGGTGGCTGAAGCTGGCTTGCTGTTAGGAGGTGGGGTCTGGCTGGAAGAGCTCCATCACTGGGGGTGCAGCCTGGAGAGGGGATCCCCCTCCCCAGTTCCTCCCTCCACTCCTCTCTGCTTCCTGGCTGTAGTGTGAGGTGTGGCCCTCCTCCCAAGGCCCTTCCGCAGTGCTTCGCGCCACTCAACCTTTCAAAATCATGAGCAAAACAAACCTCTCCTCCTTTGCATTGCAGGTGCAGGGCATTATGTCTTTGAGCTAGGAAATGTGACAGTGTCTGCCATGTGCTAATCCTCGCCTCCTGTAGGCTCTTGCATTGTGTACTGGTGATTTCTCGGCACTAATATCTTCTGGGGACTGTGAAGGGCCTTAAGCAAATTCAGGGTTTGAAAGATGAAGGATGAAGACTATCCCAAAGCCTCCTCAAAATGACAGTCCAAAAGGAAACGCCCACTGTTTCTCTGCCAGCCTATTGATGGAGGAGCAAAAGCCGGGAGGACTCGGTGCCGTCCTTGCCCCTGACTTCCTGGGTGACCATGGGGACCTCTGGGCCTAGAGCTCCTTGGGCCACTCCCACTGGCCGCTGTTCAGACTCCTGCTCCAAGGTGAACCTAGGCCAAGCTGTGTCCCTGCCGTGCTCCAGCCGTGCTGCCACCTCCACCCACCGTTTCCATGGTGGCGGCCCCGTGTCTCTGTTTACTCAGCTTATGTGTGTGATTTTTCCACCACTGACCATTGAGAAAACAATGCCAGCTTCTCCCCAAGGAGCGTCAGAGCCCATGCCATGGCCAAACAACGGATGTGACTACAGCTGGGGTCAAAGGCTGACACGTGGCATCACAGACAGCCCTGGCTCTTGCATCTGGCTAAGTTGAGGTTCTATCCCCAGAAACATGCATGGAGCCTGAGCATGTTCCTCCTACACACACCTTTGCAGCTGTAAAATGGGCCACGTCCAGAAAGCACTTCTGGGCCCCACACTTGGCTCTTCACAGGGCAGCCCCTGCCCAGCAAACCCAGACTCAGAGGCCATGGGACTCTCAGCAGCCTCTGCTTCCTGCCCGAGCTGGCGCCAAGCCAAGCCTGGCTGTGCTGGGTCAAACCAATCGTGTGCCCTTTGCTCTCTGGCTTCCCAGCCTGGCTAGAGAAAGCAAGCCTGGCTTCCTCCCGCCACACCAAGCCTGAGCTTCACTGTATTTTCTACTTACAAATGCATATGCCCTTGTTGTGAAACATCTAAGTATGGAAAGAATTAGAAAATGTGTCATTAGACATCTCTGGGACCTGCTTCTCCATCTCCCCAGGCGTGCAGTGCTAGCTGATACTTGGCATGCAGAGTATTTAGGTACGTTTTGAGGTTTACCTCCTTGGATAGCCTCTGGAGGTTCAGAGGCTCGGAGAGGTGGAGGGACTTGTCCAAGGTCACACTGTTCTGGGAATAGCCCCATGCTGCGGTTTAAGTACCTCCCACACAGTTCCTGCATTAGAAACTAAATCTCCCTTGTGGTGGTGCTGCGAGGTGGGACCTTTAAGAAGTAATTAGGTCAGGACTACTGTCCTCAGCCCAGAAATGCGTTTTCCATCCTGGGAGCCCGGTCCTTAGGTCCCTATGAAGGATGTGCTTGGTCTCCCTCCTTCTAACTCTTGCCTCCCACCAGGCTATGCAGCAGTTCCAGGCCTTCCCAGAGGTAGCCCCTTGCTCACCAACATCCCAGCTTCCCAAACCTTGCGCCAAGCAAATCTCTCTTCATTACCGATGACTGGATGTGGGGCTCTGTTCAAATAGTGCAACACAGTCTCAGATGCAGTGAACCCTGATAGCTGGGCTTCTGGATTCATGAGTTAGACCACTGCACTATTTTGCTCAGAGACTCTAAAATCTGTTATTTTGAGGTGAGGCATGGGACAAAGGATTTTCTCAGGAGCTGAGAACTATCAGTCAGGTGCTTTAAGCACCAGCACCCTTGGGAGGTCGTTATCACTCAGGGCTGTCCTGGGGGCTGGGTGAAGGGCCCTCTGCTCCAGGCCTTCTCCTCTCTCCTGCCTCCATCTCAGGCTGACCCCGGTCTGTGAGCCCTTTTCACATTGTCACCTGTCCTTTGGTCTGTGCTGGACTGCACCCTCTCCTGGCCCCTGATTCCAGTTCCCTCTTCCCACCCTATTTACTCCCCCCTTGCTTTGTCCTCTTGCCTCGTACTACACTCAATATTGCATTCTTCTACTCTGCCCTTTCCCATTGCCTTAGAGCCATGGAAGCCATCTTGCATGTGGCAATGGTCTCTTGGCCACTGTAAGCACATGCAAGAAAAGAAAAACTGGATAAACTGGACTTCTTCAAGATGAAAAACATTTGTGCATCAAAAGACACTATTAATTCCCAGCTGTCAGGAAGCTGAGGCAGAGGGAATCTCAAGGTCAAAGGCAGCCTGGGCAACTTAGTGAGATCCTAAGTTATCTCAAAGTAAAATCCAAAAAGTGGGGGTCAGGGGGTGTGGGGTGGGTATAGTCCAGTGCTCCCTGGGTTCAATCCCCAGCACTAGGGTGGAGGGATGTAGGAAAAAAAAAAGACCCCACTCAGAGAGTGAAAAGAAAACCTAAGAAAAGGAGAAAACATTTGCATAATACATTTGAAAAAAGATCTAATTTCTAAAGTCACTGCAGAAAACATTTTTTAAATGTCAGAGCATATTGCTAGAGAATTCAGAGAATGCAGAATTTACACAAAATTTAAACTACAATGAGAGATGTTAAGAAATTTGGAAGCTGAAGCCAAGTGTTTTGGGGGAGTGTGAGTTCAACATCTTGCTCTCCGGCTGGTGGGGGATTTGTGTGGGATTATTTACAAAATGCATGGGGTCTGTGCAGATGGAAGGAGCCAGAGGCAAGGCCTGCCACAGAAGGAAGCCTGCAGCTTCCTGGGCTGTGTGCCCTGCCAGCCAGGGACCTGCTGCCCCTCACAGTGCCTCTCTGGTCCTTGAATAGCTCCTGGTTCCTTGCTCAGAGCAGCTACGCCCCTCTTGGTGGTGACAAACACAACTCAGAGTAGTTGAACAAAATGGGAAACTTGGCTCAAAGAACTGCAAAGTCCAGGGTAACTAGCCTCAAGTTGACTACATGGGGGTGGTGGGCAAGGCATTGGTAGACTTTATCATAGGGTCACCGAAGGCCCACCTAGAGCTCCTAGCTGGGGCATCTTTCTCCCAGCAGCCCCAGTGGTTACAGCAAAAGTCCTGAGCAGAGTTTATTAGATTGACTGAGGTCAGGCATCCAATCCTGGACCAATCACTATGTAGCTAGCCAAAGAAAGGTTCTGATTGGCCAATCCTGTGTCACATGACTACTCTTACACTGTGAGCCGCAGAGAGGGAAAACTTGTATGGTTCCAGGAAAAAGGAAAGAGCTGAAGAGGCTCACATTACAGTGCTCATAACCACAGCTAGCATTTTACACCACAGCACAGGATTTTGTGCTCAGGATGGAGTGCACTGTGAGGTCTGGCCAGGGCAGCAGTAATGGCCCCTGGGGCTGAGGTCTAGTGTGATCCGGTGAGAAGCGGGCAACTCTTGCTAATTCTGAACTCCCAGTGCCTCTCAGACAACCTGGAAAAACACAATTCCCCAAGCAGGAAACCCTCCACATGTTCCAGCGCAGAGCCCAGAAAGCCAAGCCCTGTGACAAATTTAAAAACAAACTTGAAAAAGCCAACTTTCACAATAGGACATTGAAAAAAAAGCAAAACTCTATTTCCCTTTTTTATTATATCAAGTTTTACACATTTGTTGTAAAGAAAATTCAAAACACAGATAAACAGAAAGTGCTTACATTTCCCATAAGCTCCTACTGGTGATAACCAATGTTAATGTTTCACTGCAAGTTTGGTCAGACCTTTCTCTATAGATTATGAATGTATTTTCTCACAAAAGGGTTGGTGGCTGTTATTTATATCTTTTTTTTCACTTAGTAATGTGATGAACACTTTTACATCTATCTATCTATCTATCCATCTATCTGTTATCTTAGTCTGTTTTCTGCTACTGTAACAAAATATGTAAGGATGGATAATTTATAAAGAGAAAAGGATTATTCTAGCTTAAGGCTTTGTAGTCTCTGAGTCTAAGATAAGACTTCTGCATGTGGTGAAGGCTTTGTGCTGTTTCAGCTTGTGGCTGGTGGAAAGCATAAAGGCAAGTGGGCTTCTATAGAAAAGAGAGATGTGAAGGGCAAGCTTGCTTATAACAATGCCTTTTGTGACAGCCAACTGGTCACGAGAGTGAGGACTCACTCCTGCAGGATGTTATTGACACTTTCATGAGGGTAGGTCCTTCACAGCCCTGATACCTTCCTCCCTTTCTTCCTTCTTTTCTTTCTTTCTTTCTTTCTTTCTTTCTTTCTTTCTTTCTTTCTTTCTTTCTTTCTTTCTTTCTTTCTTTCTTCTTTCTATATTATGGCTGATTCAGACTGCCCTGGGGCTGGGGCTGGCGCAGCACGTGATGCTGGGGATCGGGGATCAAGTGGCGGTCCCTGCAGTTGCCTAAGCTTGCCTAAGCAGGCGCTTTAGACCCCTGAGCCATCTTGCCAGCCCAACCCTGACGCCTTTCGAAGGCCCAGCCACCTTGCAGTGCTATTACCATGAGGATGTAATCTCAACATGAATTTTGGTAGGGATTGACTACATTCAAACCATAGCACCTGTGCAGTACTGTTTCAATCACCTGCACAGTACAACTCTCTAATGTGGGTGTTTTGGGGTCCCCAGGGATATAAAGATACATTTCAGCAGGGTGCCCTGTTACTACATAGGTTAGTAGGAAGAGCTGGCTATTTTCGTGTTCTGATCACATTGCGAGTGATGCTCTAGAGACTGAGCTATAGGGGCTCGGGTTCCCTCCCTGCCAGCCCAGGTAGGACCTGGGTGCCTAGAGACCCACACTCGCCCATGCCTGCTCTATCATGCCTTGCATTTTGCATTCTCTCTCTCTCATTTCTTTATATAGATATATATATATGTATATATACATATATACTTATATATACATATATATGTGTATTTTTGTATTTTAGGGAAGGGTCTCTAGGGTGTTCAGGGTCTCACTACTAGATGGGACTCCTAGTGATCTGTGTTTACAGCCTCCCTAGTGCTGGGATTACAGGTGTGCACCACCACACCCAGACTTCTCTCTCATTTCTTTACTCATTCAGGGGAATATTATCTGCTACTGGTCATTTGCATTATTTTTTATTTTAAAGAGGAAAAAGATAAACAATGAAGCAGGTCAGTAGGACAGTAACAATAGTTGATACATTAATTGTTACAACAGTTGATATATTTTGAGTTTTGAAATAGATTAGTGGGACAGTTAATGTTGATACATTGCATATTGTCTTCCTATTAGTTAGACAAGATATTTTGTCTAAACAATATTACCACAAAACATTCTTTTCAAGGAACTAAGAGAAGCTAGCTGTAAGACTATTTTTTTTTTTTTGCCATGGGATGTTTTATTTTTATTTAACATACAAATAATTTTCTATAATATTCCAGGGCAAACTGGAGAATTTGGCAGTCCGATTTAGGGAGGTCATCTCAGAGACCCACGAGCCGGTGGCATCAGTGTGGAATGCCCGGGTTCAAGGTGCAGCTTGCGGCTCGTGTCCATCTTGCAAGTGGCTCTTCCTCCACAGCATGACTGGGGCGTCTTGGAGACGACAGGGGAAAGGAATCCACTGGGCTCTTGGGAAGCCTCACTTGGCATTTCGTGCTGAGGCCTCTTTGGTCGGCAGGATGTTCTCCTCTGCATCTCCATCTTCTTCAGCGTGGCCTTGTCGAAGCTAGCGATCTCCCCCATGTCTCATTTGTCTGCCGTCTTCTTAAACCAATCTGAAATGTCTCGCTGGGAGCCTGAGCTCCTGGTGCTCCCATTCACACTGCTGCAGCAAGACACCTGTAAAACTATTTTATTTTTTATAATTTTTATTTTTATTTATTTATTTATTTATTTTTTTTGTCTTTTTGAGACAGGGTCTCACTATGCAGTTCAGGCTGGCCTTGGGATCACCCAGGCTGGTCTTGAACTTGCACTGATCCTCCTGCCTCAGCCTCCCAAATGCTGGGATTACAGGTATGCGCCACCATGGCCAGCTGTAAAACTGTCTTAAATAACTTGTGTACACATACCTTTTTTTCTTTCCTCCTTTCTTGCTTTTTTTTTTCCCCCCAGCTTTTTTCCTGGTTCACAGTATCTGTTGTAAGTTTTGGATCTTATTTTTTGTTCAATTTCTCACACTAGTGAGACAATGTGCTGGCACAGGTGGCGCTGTGCTTGCTTCAGCAGCACATGTATACCTGTGGGCCTGATTTATTTCACTTATGAGTCGACTCTCATCCTGCATCCATTTACTTATAAAAGTCTCCAGTTTGTCCTTCTTTATGGCTGAGCAGTACTCCATAATTTTAAAAAACACATCTTTTTTTGTTTATTTGTTTTTGTACCGGGGATCAAACTCAGGACCTTGTGCTTGCCAGGTAGGCGCTTATGCTACTGAGCTGTCTCCCAAAAAACACATCTTTTTAAATCCATTCCTCTGTTGATGGGTATCTAGATTGTTTCCAAGATTTAGGTATTTCTAATTGTGCTGCTCTAAGCATGGGGGCCCATGGGGCTATGGTATGGTGTTTTTAATTCTGGGAAGATACCCAGAAGGGTAATATTTAGTTTGAATGGGACCTCTATTCCCAGTTTCTTAGGAATCTCCATACTGATTTCCACACTGATTGTACCAGTGTAGATTCCCACCAGCAGAGGAGAAGGGTTCCTTTTCCCTCCAGCCCCTCCAGCCCCTCCAGCATTTGTTATCAGCTGCTATTTTGATGATGGCCTTTCTTGCTGTGGTGAGATGGAATCTCAGTGTTGTTTTAATTCACATCTCTCAAAGGACCAATGAGAACTGTCAATTTTTGTCTCTCACCCCCTCCTTTATTTTTACATTTTGGGTGGATTCAGTCTTTATTTTATTGACTTGTTAAATGTTCTTATGGGCTGGGGAGATAGTTCAGCAGCACAAGTGCCTGCCTGGCAAGCACAAGGTCCTGAGTTCAATTTCTGGTACAAAAAAAAAAGGCTCCTTATAGATTATATAAAACAACCTCTGGTTGTATATGTTGTAAGTATTTTTCGAGTTTGTCATTTAGGGAGCATTTGATTCAATAAAAGTTTTGATGGTGAAAACAGCACTTGCTCATGGCCGAGAACTCAAATAGTTCAGAGGGAGAAAGAAGAGGAGAGACTCAAAAGCCTTTTCCCCTGTACTCCCAAGTCTGTTCCTCAAAAACAATCACTCCTCACTTTCCTCTCTATGCTGCCAGGCGTTTTCTATGTGTGATCAAAGTAAGCGTTTATAAATTTGCTCGCTCACCTGCTATTGTGTGAGCATCTTGCATTCGGCTGTGTGTGCTAACACAACGCACAAGGTGAACACTGTCCTCGCCATGGAGCTCACAGTGTCACAGGGAGATGTTCTACAGCAGACAAAGCCATAGTTAGCTCAGGTACACACTGTAGTCAGTGCTCCCAGGGAACAGAGGCAGCTGTGGAGGGAAGCCTCCGGGAGAGCCTCTGTAGCCCCCGCCTCCCAGAACTCCAGCCTCTGCGATCCCCTCCCATTGCGTGTGGGCGGGACTTCCTGACAGCTTCAGGGCCAATAAGAAAGCAGAAGTGATGCGATCCCTTTTTGAAACTGGGTTATAAAAAAGCTGTGGCTTCCAGCTTGAATGCTCTTATGTTTTGCAGCCCTCATGCTGGAGGAAGTAAACTGCAGTGCTGGGAATCAATAGAGAGAAGCTCATGCAATGTGTGGTGTCCAACAGCCTCAGTCTCACAGCTTTGCCTACCTGACGCCTCAAGAACAAGTGCATGACTCGTTCATGAACAAGTGGATCTTTTAGCTCATAATTTTTTTCCTCCCCAGTACTTGGAAGTGAACCCAGGGCCTTCGCACTGAGCTACGCCCCAGCCCTTTTTATTTTGAGTCAGGATCTCACCGATTTGCCAAGATGCTCTGGGGCTGAGTTAAAACATATGGTCTTCTTGCGCCAGTCTCCCTTGCGGTGCTGGGACAACAGCTGTGAAATCTTGAGATGGCTTCAGCCTCATGAGCGACCTTGAGCCACAGGCACCCCGCTAAGCTATGCCTGGATTCCAGGCACACAGACTGTCCAAAAATGAACATTTTATTGTAATAAACCATGAAGGTTGTGGGATGGTACATTTCCATCTATACATAATTTTGGAGGGTATTGCTATTTTAACAAATGAATTATTCTAATGTAAGAATATTTGAACATTTTATCGTCTATTTAGATTTTTAGTTTCCCTCAACAGTATCTTATATTTTCACCCTGTAGGTTTTGTACTTCTGTTGACAATGTTGACAAACTTACTAAGTATTCTATTCTTTGATACTATTGTTAATAGAATTATTTCTTATAGTCAGGATAACTTCTTCTTGTAGTACTCTACTGGAGATTGAACCAAGGGTCTTGCACATACTAGATATATTTTTTACCACTATGTCCATAGTCTTTAAAAATTTCAGTGAGCCAGACAGGTGGCACGTGCCTATAATCTCAGAACTCAAGAGGCTGACTGCAAGCTTGAGGCCATCCTGGACTACATAGCAAGACCCTGTTTCAAACAAACAAACAAGTAACCCATGTTAATGTTACCTCCCATTACTACCATAGGGAAGTCTACAGGGTCTCACTACTAGATTGGACTCATGGTGATCACCTGTTTACAGCCTCACAAAAGCTGGGATTACGGGCGCACACCACCACACCCAGTCTCAGTTGCCATCTCAGCTTGCCCTGGGGGCGGGGCCGGCATGGCAGGCCCAGGGATGGAATCCCTGGCCCCAGCATCTGCTTGCAGGTGCTTTAATCAGCCCCTCCCATTACTACTGAGCTTGCCTAATTCTCCACAAATTTCCAGCATTGTTCTGCTTGATGTTATTTCTTGTGGAACTTAGTGCACAAGTGTTGTATTTTTATTGCAAGTTATACTCTCTATCCAAAGTATAGGCCTCAGAAATAGCTCAGTGGTCTAAGTGCTGGCCTGTAAGCCCAAGAGCTGGATTTGATCCCTGGCACCGAATGCTGTGCTGGTCCCACCTCCGAGTTACAGAGTGAGACCCTGTACCAAATACAAGTTTAAATTTAAAAAAATTAAAATTCAGGGAATGTTAAACATTCTTTAGGGCCAGTGAGATAGCTCAGTGAAGTAAGCACCTGATTAAGCAAGTGCAGGGATCCAGGTTTGATTCCTGGCACCACATGCTGAGCTGGACCTGCCCCCAGGCATGCTGAGGTGGCCACTGAGTCCAGGAGTGGTGGCACACACCTGTAACCCCAGCACTGGAGAGGCTGAAAACAGGAGGATCACTACAAGTCTGAGCTGTGTAGTGAGACCCTGTACCATCTTTTTAGTTTATTTATTTTACTTTATTTTATTTTTTCAGATAGGGATCTCTGTGTAGCCTAGGCTGGCCTTGAGCTCACTGCAGTCCTCCTGCTTCAGCCTCTCAGATGCTGGGATTACAGGCATGCACCATCTTACCTGGCCTGTTCAGTTTAATTTTGTCTTGAATTATATTGCCTGCTAATAAAGTTGACTTTCTATTTGCATCTAGTTATACTTGTGCACATTCTTTTTCATTAAACTTTTTTTTTTTTTTTTAAGAAAAGTCTCATTCACATGTAGAAGCCCAAATCTGATCTCTGAGAAGTCACAAGTGGACTACTGGTTAACAGAAAATTGGGTAGGAGTGAGGAGCGAAGAGAGGAATTAACAAGTACAGGGATAACTTCCAATGTTTTTTAGAACAGAATATGAACAGTTGGCAGCAATCACTTGAAAATTTAAGGTTGAGATTTGTGTTGTGTGCCTGTAATTCCAGCACACAAGAGGCTGAGGCAGGGGGATCCCTATGAGTTTGAGGCCGGAGGCCAGCCTGGGCTACATAAGTGAATTCAAGGCAAGTTACATAGCGACACCCTATCTAAAAAAAGAAAGAAAAAGGAGAATTTCAAAAGCAGTAGAAGGAGTCTTTCTTTCTTTCTTTCTTTCTTTCTTTCTTTCTTTCTTTCTTTCTTTCTTTCTTTCTTTTTTTCTTTTTTCTTTGTGCTAGGCATTGAACCCAGAGCCTTGTACATGCTAAGCACTGGCTCTAAATTGAGTTGCTGCCCCAAGAGAGGATTTTGAATGCTCCAAGCCCATACATGCAGAATGACACATTTGAGGTGATATACCAGTTACCACAATCTGACCATTATGTGTTTTCTACATATAAAGAACTCATAGTACACCTGACAAACAGGTATAACTCTGTGTCAGTTATTTTTTTTTTTAATTAAGAAAGAAAATAATCACTGATCTTAAAACTCTCTCTACAAGGGCCTGTGCCCCTGCACTGAGGAGCACCTTGCCTAGTGGAGCAGCCAGTGGCCCAGTGCTTCGGCTCCTGGGCCTCCCGGGGCTATGTGGAGATTTTGTAGGTGCATCACCTGCCCAGTGTCACTCAGTAGTTCTGAGATGACAAGTCACAAACTCATGGCTTTCTCTAGTAGCTTTTGAACATGAAGGAAAATCATGGCAAAAAGACATCAGCTACCTGCTCGGGGGAGCCGCAGGGAAGTTGCAGGGGAGACTGGCCTGCATGGTCACGTTTCCCCTGCACCTGCACCTCAGTGGAGGCCCCGCAGGGAAGCAGGAGAGTGAGAGGGGAGAACTGGGAGAGAGAGGCTGACCTGACCCCATATCTTTGAGCCCCTGGAGTTTCGCTTCACCTGGGGTCAGATACAACCTTGATGTCTCAGTGTTATGTTTTCATTTATTTGAGATGGGTTCCCACTATTCACAGGGACTTGGAACTCACTTGTGTAGCCTAAGCTAGCCTCGAACTCGTGGTGATCCTCCTACCTCAGCTTCTGGAGTGCTGGGATTTCAGGTGTGTGCTATTGTACCTGGAGAATTTAAAGTGTTCCTTTTTAAATAGTTGATTTTGGAGCTTAATTTGGAGTTAAAAATGAAAAAGCAAGACAAATCCTGGGGAAGTGTCTCCAAGCTTAAAGTCTGGAGCCTCTTTGAGCTTGATCAAAGGTATATGATAAGAATCCCTAGAAAGAAGGGATATAGACATATTTAATATGGTCAGTGATGTTGCATTTTTTCATATACATATTTGCCGTTTCTACTTCTTCGTCTGAGAAGTGTCTATTCATTCATAGGCCCACTTTTGGATTGGGACTTTAAAATTATTGGGGGTTTTTTTTGAGATCTTTATAGTTTTTGGATATTAGTTCTTTTTTTTTTTTTTTTTTTTTTTTTTTTTTTTTTTTTTTTTTTTTTTTTTTTTTTTTTTTTTTTTTTTTTTTTTTTTTTTTTTTTGTGGTATTGGGGATTGAACTCACTTGCCAGGCAAGTGCTTATTCCACTGAGCTATCTCCCCAGTCCTGGATATTAGTTCTTTAAGGAACCGCAGGCAAACTTTTTCTCCCACATGATGAGTTGTCGTTTCACTCTGTTGGTGGTTTCTTTTGCTGTGTAAAAGCTTTGTAATGAGATCCCAGTTGTTGATTCTTTGTGATAGTTCCTGTGCAATCCGGGTTTTGTTTATCAAGCCGGTTGCCTATACCTATGTCTTCAAGAGTTCTACCTTGAGGCTATGTGTGGTAATGCACGCTTGTAACCCAAGTGCTCCAGAGGCTGAGGCAAGAGGAGCACTGTGAGTTTGAGACCAGCTTAGGCTACAAAGTGAACTCAAGGCCTACAAAGTGATCTGTATAGCAAGACCTTGTCTCAAAGAGTCAACAAACAAAAAAACCAGTTCTACTTATTCTCTCTCCCAGCAGATCAGTATTTTTGTTTTATATTTAGATCTTTGACCCACTTTTATTATAGTTTAGTACATGGCAATAGACATGGGTCTAGATTTAGTCTCTGGCATGCGGAAAGCCAGTTTCCCAGCATTATTTATTAAACAGGTTATCTTTCTTCCAGTGAATGTGTTGGCCCATTTGTCAAAGATAAGGTGGCTGAGTGTACTTAGAGTTGTTTCTGTATCTTCTAATCTGTTCCATTAATCCTCAGGTCTTTTTTTTTTTTTTCTAGTACCATGCTGTTTTTATCACAGTAGCTTTGTAGTATAATTTACTTATTTATTTCTGTCTTTTTGAGACAGGGTCTCACTGTGCAGTTCAGGCTGGCCTTGAACTCACTTGCATAGCCCAGGCTGGTCTCGAACTCACACTGATCCTACTGCCTCAGTCTCCCAAGTGCTGGGATTACAGACATGCGCCACCATGCCCGGCTTGTGGTATAATTTAAAGTCAAGAATTTTGATGCCTATTGCCTTGCCTTTGTTGCTCAGAATTGCCTTTGCTATTCTAGATCTCTTCTGGTTCTGGGTGAATTTTGGCATTGTTTTCTCTAATTCTGTGAGATATGCCATTGGTATTTTGATTGGGATTGCATTATAGTAATCTCTTGCTATTTTGTGGCCCAACTTTCATAGACTCACTGTTTTGTGGACTCACTGTTTTGTGGGTTTTCAAAAAATATTAATCTAAGTTATTTGTCAAGGATTTTTCACTATATGGCGGGATTTTGTAGTAGTGTTCCGTACTGCTTATGTATTTATATGTATAGTATTTATGGTTTTAATAATTTTTACTTAAAAATTTAAAATATATTAAAAATGTTAATTCTAACATTAAAAGAATATTAAATTGAAATAAAACATACTTTTTTTACAGTATGTTTTTAAAAATTCATTTATTTAGTACAGGGTCTCATTATGCAGCTTGGATTTGTAGTGATTCTCCTGTTTTCAGCCTCTCCCGTGCTAGGACTATGGGTGTGCATTACCACTTCTGGTTTTGGTGCCTGGCTCAGCACAGGGGCCCGCACTGCATGTAGTATCAGTGTTGCAGGCATTGAATTAGATAGAAATATTAAAGGCAGTCAGACAGGGCCAGGCCCTCAAGGAGACAATATGGAAGATAAGGTGACTTTGTAGCTTTGCAAGAGGCAGACACCCCTACTGTGGACCAGACCTCAAGACAAAAGAGAAAACAAAAATAGCCACATACTTCCCTAGAAATCTGCATCAGGGACTGATATTCTAAATGGGTATCAATCACCTTAAAAGATCCTAAAAGAGTCAGTAACCCAACCCCCAACAGAAAGAGACTCTGTGACTTGCTTCCCCATTTGGTATTAGATTTAATCAATTTTGCCTGAGTAATGGTGCTTGTAACCTCACTGATTGACTATAGTTTTGTCCCACCTCATGCCCACCTAAGTGAGTTCCCATGGTTTTGACCTTAGACCCACCTCACCACACGGTTTTACACTATAAAAGTCCCTGAAAGAGACAGCTTCCCAGAGACCACCCACTCGGGGCCCCCCTCCTGACCCTCTCTCGGGCAGGAGCTTTCTTTCCCTCAAAAAATACGTTCTGTTCATCACCTCCGTTTGTTCCTAAAATTCATTCTTCAGTTTTAGAGAACACAAACTCGTCCCAGGTCAGACTGGGAGATTAGTTTTCCCTGTATCATTTGGAGGTTCCCTGTATTATTTGGAGGTCATCCACCTGTGATCAGTTTTTACACTGTATCACTGGGGATTGAACCCAGATTCTTGTGCTTGCCAAGCAAGTGCTCAGATGGCTCAGCTATCTTCCCAACCCTACAACATGTATTTCTTTAGCAGATGAATACGTACTGTACTGTACAGTATATGTTGTTAAAATTATGTAAGTTTAGAGCCGATGCGATAGCTCAGCAGACTTAGTGCCTGCTTAGGCAAGCACAGGGACCAGGATTTGATCCCTGATACCACATGCTGTGCTGGCCCAGCACCTGGGTGAGCTGAGCTGGTGACCAAGACTGGATGTGGTGGTGCACACCTGTAATCCCAGCGCTGGGGAGGCTGAAAAGAGGAGGATCACTGGGAGTCCAAGCTGTGTAGTGAGACCCTATATCAAATATATTTTTTAAAAAGATTATGTAGGCTTATGAGTTTAGAAAATGGTTAAGAATATTAGAAGTGTTTTTAAAAGTGTGGGAAAGGTTTCTAAGAGTGTGGGAAGGGTTTATAAAGCCTTAAAAATATATACATATGAAAATAAGTATAACTTTGCTACTTCACTGATTTTCACTTATTGTGGGGGTGTCTGGGACGTAACCTCTGTGATATGAGGGACCACTGTACATCTGTATAGGGTTTGGAAGTATGGCCATTTTCATTATGGTTCTTCCTACCCAAGAACAAGGGGTAGCTTTCCTTTTTCTGACCTGTCACAGGCCTTTCTATGTTGGGAAATTCTCATGCATTTCCTCTTGATTTGCTATTTATATCAATGTGATGAAACAGAGCAGTGCCCTTTTCTTCCCACCTGCTGGGGCTACAGTGTTACATGCATTTGGGTCAGAAATGCTTTCATCAGCAAGTGAGAGACCATCCAAGCAAGCACGACCACTCCCTTCCCCTTCAAGCGCACACAGAACCCAGCTCCTACCTTTCTGCTCACATAGTCCCAGTGTGTGGCTTTTTGCCCCCACTTTTTACCTGATCACGGTGAGATTGCAGAAGGGAGTGATGCTTCACAAGGGCGAAATCCTCAGCCAGAGCCTCCCAGAAGGCTCCAGCTTCACGTTAGTGGGAACTAGGTCACAGAGCAGCTCCAACCCACAAAAGGGGCTGGGAAAGGGAGTATGGGAAAGCAAACAGAAGGTTTGAATCCCAGCACTTGGGAGGCTGAGGCAGGAGGATCGGTGCAAGTTCAAGAACAGCTTGGGCTACAAAAATGAGCTCAAGGCCAGCCTGAACTGCATAGTGAGACCCTGTCTCAAAAAGACCAAAAAACAAAACAAAACAAAAAACAAAGTTTTCAGGGAGGCTAAACCTTATTATGACTTGTTGTGAGCTGGCGGAATTGCCATGCCAGGCATGATGGCACAGTCCTGTAGTAATTCCAACACTTTGAGGGGCTGACATGGGAGAATCACAAGTTCAAGTCTGACCCACCATCTTATTGAATTACTTTTTTTTTTCTTGCTGAATTACTGAGGTCCTATCCTAAAAAATAAAGGGCTGAGGATACAGTTCAGTACAAAGGACCTGGGTTCAAATCCAAGTACAGCAAAGGGAAACAAACCCTCTAGTTACCTAACCTGCCAAAGAGGTGGATTCTGTGAGCACGGAAGGGTGTGAACAGGAAGCAGCAGCTAAATGGACGGCAGGTTCTGCCGCAGAGATTCAGGGCCATTTCAAGATTTAGTCTGAGTGCCTGGGTTTTTGGCTGGGCAGTTTGAGGAAGCTCCAACAGCTGGCACACCAATGGTGTGGGGTGAACAGGTTGAATGTACGCTTGCGTGCACTCTGAGGCCAGATGGGCTGGACCTGGCCAGCTCTCTGAGCAGATTCTGCGCTGACAACACAGGTCTGGGTCTTTTAGCAAATAAAGAGTCTCAGCTGGTTGCAGTAAGTATTTCTCTTCTGTTCTAAAAGACCTAGCTTGAGCTGGGAAGTAGAACGCTTGGCAGAATACTTGGCTCATGCATACACTTGAGGGTCTGGGTTCTCTCTGAAAATAAAAAAGGCTGGGGCTCCTCATGTCCCTTGCTTTTCTGATCTTAGCTCAGGGTTAACTCTGTTCTTGTGATTTCCAGCTTAACAAAGGCAGTGAGCCACCCCAGCTGACCTGGGCTCAGACGGAGACTTGCTTCTGACCCCAGGATGCACAGATGACACGGTGAGTTGGGGAGGGCAAAGATTATCAGCCAGGTGGGTGGCGGGGAGCTGAGGCAGGCTCTCTGGCCTCAGCAAGGGGAAGGAGGGCTGAGGCTAGGTCCAGGTCTTTCTTGTGTTCCCCAAGATCCCAAAGTTTCAAGGAGACAGGTCAGGCTGGAACAGATGGGCCTCCAACTAGTTAAATCCAGCCCCCACCAAGAAGGCTCTC
This sequence comes from Capromys pilorides, assembly GCA_004027915.1. NCBI lineage: Eukaryota > Metazoa > Chordata > Mammalia > Rodentia > Capromyidae > Capromys > Capromys pilorides. Next base: position 1,338 of record PVKN010008916.1, on the reverse strand, counting down.
TTCTCTAACTTGTAAGGCAGCCCTTGGTCCCAGGAACTGAGAAGGGGGTAGCACGGTGTGTGGAAAACCAGAGACAGGAGGGATGAAAAGCTGTGAGCTGCAAGGGCTGGCTAAGGGGAAGCCATCCCTATGAGTCGCAGGCCCTATCTGTGATTTGGTCTCTGTCTTCCTTCTCTCTACTGGCCAGGGTCCAGGGAGCTATGAGAGACCATGACCAACGAAGTGGAATTGGGGTACCTGTACAAAGAGGACACTGTAGGGCCAGCTTTCATGTGTTCACACTTCAGGGTGCATGCCCAACAGTGAGACAGGTGAATCCAGGTGTAAGCAGAGAGAGGGGGACCCTGGCTGGGGACTGAACTCAACACCACGTGGCCAGCTGGAGCTGATAAGAGTCCCATAACACAGAATGGGACCAGAGAGCCTTTCTGGCTCCTTTAACCCCCAAGACCATGAAATTCTATGAACCCCACCAGTTTGCACTTAGTACAGGATAAACTCCAAGCATGATCTTCACAAGAGAAACAGGTGAAGAAAAACTAAGTCCACACATAGTTATACTTTTTATATAGAATTTGTACAATATATTTCTCTTCATTTGCATATTTATCCACAACTTAACATTCTTTTTACAGGCTGAACTCATTCAGCTGATATAATCAAAATTCTTTCAACCAAATAAGAAAAATTCAAAATCGTAAACCCGTAAGAAAACAAATTAAAAACGATGATGAAAATAAGTCACTCCTCTCTTTAGGAACAGTGTCTGTACAATATATATGATTTGGAACAGAATTTCTTTGTAGATTAGGCACATGTTTCCACGACACCTTATTCCTGCCAGTTTTTATCTCATTCCAGGCAGTCTTGCCTCCTAAGAGTCAAAGGGAGTTGGACTTGATGGAAATCCTTTGGGATATCACTGCTCCAGGCTGGGGACCAGGGAGGAGCAGGCCTGGCTCTGCAGCACCACCCAGTGGCCGGAGGCAAAGGTGGAGGTGCAAAGCTGACTGGCCAGACCAGGAGGGGCCATCAGAGAGCAGCAGTTGTGCATGAAGGGAAAACGTGGGCTTGTTCTATGCAAAATGAAGCAGAGACAAAAATAGCAGAGCGGTGAAGGGAGAGAAGCCATGAGTCTAGCGTTTATTTACAATTGCTCTTCCTGACTGGAAGGTGGGAGCAGAGCTAGTGGACACCACCTGAGGGAGTAACCACTGGCCTGCCCCGCGTCTGCCCTGCTTTACTCGGAGTCAGTCCAAAGTGTGGGAAGTGTGGATGGTTCCTTCTCATCTCTTTTCCAGGCCAAATGTCACTGAATCTAAGCCTACCATGCCCCCC
>PVKN010008915.1:0-24445 GCA_004027915.1 Capromys pilorides | reverse complement strand
CCTATAGCATTTTTCCTAGTCTCTTACTCTCGTCTAATACCCTTTTTTGTTTTCTTGTAAAACAATCATTTACTTGAGAGAGAGAGAGAGAGAGAGAGAGAGAGAGTATAGCAGTAACTGAAATTACGTTAGAAGCAGCACAAATCTAAAAGAAAAGGATGACAGGCATTCTAAGCATAATTTTAGTGTTACCCATTGCTGTCCTCAGTGTGAAAATATTTTGGTGGTTCTTAGGACCATTATCTAATACATCCTATATACAAGTGCATGGTTTTGCTCCTGCTATGTTCCTATCTTTTCTGTTTGCAGTCACTTCATTGTTTAACCCTTAAGTCCTTGGTTTCCATTCAGCTGTGTTATGCCTTTCTTTCCAGTTTTATTTCTTCTTTTGAGTTCTTATACTAGGGAGACTATATGATATTTACACATGTAGGTCTGGCTTATTTCACTTATGAGTATATGTTCAAGATACATCCGGCCAGAGAGATAGCTCAGTGGAATAAGTGCTTGCTTGGCAAGCACAGGGTCCTGAATTCAATCCCTGGTACTGCAAAAAAAAAAAAAAAAATCCATTATATATGAACTCTTCTAGTTTATCATTCTTTATACCTGAGTAATATTCCATTGTATAAAAATGCCAAATCTTCTTCAACCATTCTTCAGATGATGAGCATTTTGGTTGTTTCCAAGATTTGGCTATCACAAATTGTGCTGCTATGAATATAGGTGCACAGATATCACTATGGTATGATGTTTTCAGTTCTTCTGGGAAAATTCCTAGTAGAGGAATAGCTGGATTGAATGGGATTTCCAGCTCTAGTTTTTTTAAGGAGTCTCCACATGGCTTTCCATAATAGCTGCATCAGCCTGCATTCCCACCAGCAGTGGAGAAGTGTTCCTTTCCCCCTGCAGCATCTCCAACATTTGTTGTTGGTTGATGTCTTTATGGTAACCAATCTTTCTGGGGTGAGATGGTATCTAAGTATTGTTTTGATTTGCATTTCACAAATGGCTAGCGATGTGGAGCATTTCTTCATGTATTTATAGGGTTGTTGAATTTTTTTCTCTGAGAACTGTGTGTTCATCTTAGATGCCCATTTCTGGATTGGATATTTGAATTTTGGGACCCTAATGTTTTTAGTTCTTTATAAATTCTAGATAGAAGACCTTTATCTGAATACTTATTAGTTTAATTTTTTTTTGAAATTTGTGGGTTGTCTTTTTGCTCTGTTGGTAATGTCGTTTGATGTGCAAAAACTTGTCAGCTGGAGGAGGTCCCAGTTTCAAGTGTTAAACATGCATTTTGATTTTTGCCCATGAACTCTTTGCCTAGCCTGATGTCTTCAAGATTTCCTCCCACTTTCTCTTCCAGGAGATTTAGTGTTTCTTTTTAATATTTAGATCTTGAATCCATTTAGACTTTAGTTTAGTGCATGGTGACAGACCTGGGTCAAGTTTTAGTTTTTGGCGTGTAGATAACCAGTTTTTCCAGCACCATTTGTTAAAGAAGCTATCTTTCTTCCACTAAACATGTGTGGCCCCTTTTTCGAAGATAAGGTGGCTGAGTGTGTTTGTATTTGTTTCTGCATCTTCTAATCTATTCCATTGATCTTCAGGTCTATTTTTTTTTTTTTCCAATACCATGCTGATTTTATCACTGTAGCTCTGTAGTATAACTTTAGGCCACGAATTGTAATGCCTCCTGCCTTATCTTTGTTGCCAAGGATTATCTTTGCAATTCTAGGTGTTTTCTGGTTCCAAATAAATTTTAGGAATGATTTCTCTAGGTCTGTGAGGTATGTTGATAGGGATTGCATTAAATCTGTATAACAATTTAGGGAGTGTGGCCTTCCTCACAATGTTGGTTCTTCCTATCCAGGAGCAGGGAATATCTTTCCATTTTCTGAAATCTTCTAGGATCTCTTTTTTCAGAGTACTGTGGTTTTCATTGAATAGATCTTTTACTTCTTTAGTTAGGTTAATTCCTAAGTGTTTCATTTTTTCCAGTGCTCTTGTAAAAGGTATTGTTTCTCTAATTTCTCTCTCACTGTGTTTGTTATCTGTGTAGAGGAGTGCTATATGACTTTTGTGTGTTGACTTTGCATCCTGCTATGCTACTGAATTTGTGTATTAATTTTCGTAGCTTCTTGGTAGAGTTTTTTGGATCTTCCAAGTAGATTATCATGTCATCTGCAAATAATGATAGTTTAACTTCTTCTTTACCTATTCTTATTCCTTTTATTTCTCTCTCTTGTCTAATGGCTGTAGCTAATGATTCCAGAACTATACTGAATAGGAGTGGTGATAGAGGACATCCTTGTCTTGTACCAGGTCTGAGAGTGAAAGACTTCAGCTTTTCTCCATTTAGCATTATGTCCGCTGTTGGGTTGTCATAGACGGCTCTTATCAGATTGATGTAGAGGCCCTCTATTCCAATTTTCTGTAGGAATTTGAACATGAATGAATGTTCACCTTTGTCAAAATCTTTTCTGCATCAATTGAGATGATGTTTTTGGCTTTTTTTGGCTTTAGCTCTATTGATATAGCGTATTGCATTTATAGATTTGCGTGTATTGAACCATCCTTGCATCCCTGGGACAAATCCTACCTGGTCATGATGTATAATCTTCTTTATGATTTGCTGTATTCTGTTGGCAAGGATTTTATTGAGAATTTTTGCATCTTTGTTCATGAGAGAAATTGGCCTGTAGTTCTCTTTTTTAGTTGCATCTCTCTCTGCTTTTGCTATCAGTGTAATACTTGCCTCTAGGAATGATTTTGGGAGGATTGTTTCCTTTTCAATTTCATGGAAGAGTTTGAGAAGTATTGGGATTATGTCTTCTGTAAATTTCTTGTAGAATTCATTGATGAGTCCATCAGGACCTGGACTTTTCTTTGTCGGTAGACTTTTTATTCCATTTTGTATTTCATTGGCTGTTATTAGGTTATTGAGAATTCTTGTATCATCTTGATTCTGTTTTGGTAGTTGGTATCTTTCTAGGAATCTGTCCATTTCATCTGTGTCTTCAATTCTGTGAAAGTAAAGATTCTCAAAGTAGTTATTAATGATCCTCTGAATCTCTGCTGGGTTTGTAGTAATTTCACCCTTTTCATTCCTTATTGCTTGAATTTGAGTTCTTTCTTCTTTTTGGTGAAGTTAGTTTGGGGCTTATCAATTTCATTTAATTGTTCAAAGAACCATTTTTTTGATTCATTAATTCTTTGTATCATTTTCTGCATCTCAATTGAGTTAATTGTCCTCTAATTTTTATAATTTCCTCCTGTCTTTGGGCTTTGGGTTGCATTTGCTCTTCCTTTTCTAATTGATTTAGGTGCTGCATAAGAGTATTTGTTCTCATTCTGTTTTCTTAATGTGTGAGTTCAGAGCTATAAATTTTCCTCTTAAGAACTACTTTTATTACATCCCGTAAATTCCAGTAGGTTGTATTTGAATTTTCATTCAATTATAAGTATTGTTTAATTTCATCTGTAACCCACTGATTGCTAAGAAGGGCGTTGTTTAATTTCCATGTATTTCTGTGGTTCTTGTGACTTCTGTTGTCATTTGTTTCCAGTTTCATTGCACTGTGGTCAGATAATATGCATGAAACAATTTCTGTTTTCTTGCATATACTTAAGCATGACCTATGGACTAGTATCTGGAAAATGTCCCTTGTGCAGCTGAAAAAAAAATGTATGTTCAGAAGTGGTTGCGTGGAACACTGTGTGTGTTACCACTAAGTCCATTTGTTCCAAGATCTGGTTCAGTTCTGCTACTTCTTTGCTAATTTTTTGTCTGTTTGGCCTATCTGTTTGGGAGAAAGGGATGTTAGTGTCTCCTGTTAAGATTGTGGCATTGGATATTAGATTTTTCCTGTCCTTCAAGATTTGTCTTATATAAGTTGGTGCTCCTGTGTTGGGTGCATACATATTTATGAATGTTACCTCTTCATCTTGAATTTTTCCCCTAACCAGTGTATAGTGGCCTTCTTTATTTTGTTTCATCAATCTTGGTTTGAAGTTTAGACTGTCTGCAAACAGGATTGCTACCCCTCCTCTTTTTTTGAGGTGCTGGGGTATGTAGTATTGTTTTCTATCCTTTAACTTTTAGCCTATGAGTTTCTTTATGAGTTGTGTTTCTTGTATACAGCATATGTTTAGTAATTTGCTTCCTTATCCACTCTGCCAGTCTATTTCTTTTAATTGGAGAATTGAGTCCATATAAATTGATGGTTATAATTGAAACGTATTGACTTATGATTGACATGTCTTTTACTTACTACTATTTATTCCTTTTTCTCCTGTTTAATTGGTCGCCCTATTTGGTGTGTTCTCTCTGGTCTCATTTGTAGAGTGTGGGGTTTTTTTAATCCTTTTTTTTTTTAGTAGTCTGTGTAGGGTTAGTGTTGACATCATGAAATACTTTAGTTGTTCCTTGTCGTGGAAATATTTCACTTCTCCCTCGTACTTGAAAGAGAGTTTTGTGAGGTATAGCAGTCTGGGCTGGAATTTGTTTTCATGGAGAACTTGAAGCACTCTCCTCCATGATCTTAATCTAATATCCAATACCACAATCTTAACAGAAGACCTTGCCACCCCTGTATCCCAAACCATTCTGTCTTCATGGTTTGTGAAGGGAACTCTGCTGTTATTCTCATGGGTTTTCCTTTAAATGTGATGTGTTTCTTTTCTCCAGCAGCTATTAGTATATTATTCTTCTGCTGAATTTATGGCATCTTGACTATTGTATATCTGGGTGTGTTTTTAGTCAGGTTGATGTTATTTGGAGTTCTGTATGGTTCAGTTATGTGAATGTCCAGTCGTTTTCTCATATTTGGGAAGTTTTCTCCTATTCTCCCCTATTCTTTTTATATCATTTGTATTGGCTCCTTTCTCATTAGTTCCTATTAATCTAATGTTGTTCATTTTTGCATCATCTTGCAGATATTGAATTATTTTTTCCCGCATTCTGGTTGTTTTTAAGAGATCCTTTCTTGCCTTTTCACTAGCTGCGAGTGTGTCTTCAAGATCTGCAACTCTGTCTTCACTTTGTTCATATGGTGTTGCCAGCTTATGATTGAAATTTTATTTTCTCGTATATCTCTTTGAAACTGTTTCATGCGATCTATTTATTTCCTATATTGCTCAAAGATTCCATCATTTTTCTATTCTCCTTTAATTTTTTATCAATGCCTTCTTTAGAGGCATTTATTATCTTTCATTATAGTTATCCTCTCTTTTTCTACTTCAGAGATTATTTCTGCCCTCATTTCACTCTGCCTTTCTGCAGTTGTTCCTTTATTTTAGACACTATTAATTTACAGATGTCTCTTTTTACTTTACAGGTTATTTTTCATCTGATTCCCTCTATACTTTTCTGCAGCTATTTTTTTTTTTTTTACTTCAAACTCTAGTAATTTAAAGATTTCTTTTTTTACTTCAGAGTTTATCTGCAATCCAAATTCCTCTATATGTTTCTGCATTTGTTTTTTTACTTCAGATGCTACAAATTCAGACATTTGAACTGTATGATTCCCACTTTCTTCTGTAGTAGTGTCTGCTGTATTTGTTGCGGATGGTATTGCGACCTGAGATTGTATTTTGCTCTTTGTCTACATCATTCTGTATAGCAGTGATCTCTTATCTTTGGTGCAGAACTTGGGTGAAGTTATGCCATTAGTGCCTACTGAAATTTGGGCCCAGATCTACCAAATTTTATCTATTCCAGATGTGCCTGGCTGGGTCTGGCTGCTGTGCTAATCTTCTTCCTGCTGCAGCTTTTGAAGGAGAGCCTACTGTGCTCCTGTGCAAGATGCTCAGCTCCTGGATTAGCTGGTAGGGTCTGACTCCTGGCCTCTCTGCAGGGAATTTGCTGCGGGGGTCCACAGTAGATGCCGGAGCTGGGTTCTTTGCGAGGTACAAGTTCTGGTGGCACAAGGGTACAGACCTAGTGTTCCTGCCTGCGTGCCCGTAATGAGCTGTGGGTTGCAGCAGAGTTCTCATCGCAGTGGGGGTGGGTTGCAGACTGAGAGGTCCCACCTGTGCACCCACTGGTTGGTCTGTAGGTTGACTGGGGTTGCTGAGGGCAGGGGCTGAGTTCCAGTGGCGGGGCAGAAGCCTGCAGGCAGAGAGGTCCTACCTACGCACCTGCCTATTGGTTGGGGCTGCTGTGTACCTGCTGGTCATTCTGTTGGTTGGTTGGGGCTGCTGAGGGCAGGGGCTGAGTTCTGGTGGAAGTGCGGGAGTGGGTGCAGAGCTGAGAGGCCCTTCCTGCGCACCCGCACTTGGTCTGTCAGTAGGTCAAGGCTGCTGTGTGCCTCCTGTATAGTTTTCATGACTACTATAACATCATCTTCACAGGGATACGAGGCTGGTAGCTTCAGGTGGATTTAGGTGCCCCTTCTCCTTGATTTTCTCTGTAAAATTATTTTGACATTGAATTGAAAGTGAAGTTTTTGTGTACATACCTTCCTTAGAGCATAAGATCCTATTATAGTTTGGGGATTTTAAGGGACAATAACACAATACAGGACACTTAATAAGATTATTTCATAATAGTCACCCAAAGAGTCACATACGAAAAGAATCGGAAATCTGTCCACACTAAAGACCAAAGAAGGGCCTCAATCCCATGGTATTCCTTGCATGAGTCCAGCTGAAGACCTAGAGCCCATTACAATACCTCTCACAAGTCCAACTGGAGGCCTAGAGCCCACAACAATGTCTCATGCAGGCCTGCTTCATGGATCTGTGCTGGGAAGGCCCAAAGGTCAGTGGTGGAAGTTAGAAAGCCTATGCCAGCAGGATGAAGGATCTGTGCTAACAGGCTGAGGGAGCTGTGCTGGAAGCAGAGCTCTCCTGAAAGGTACTACAGCCATCCTCAGCAACAGTGAGGTCCTGAGCTCTTCTGAGGATGAGAACAGCTGTGTCCATGTGAGGAAAGCGAGAACAACAGACTTCTCCAGGAGGCTGAGCAGTGTACCGTGTTTGTCTCCAGAGCCAGGAAGCGATGCTCAGAGTGAAGACCAGAGCTCCTCCAAAGTGAATCACAGCCATTCTCCATGACAGTAAGGTCCCAAGAGCTCCTTTGGCAAGAACAGCTAAATTCATCAGAAAAGTCAGCATGATGAACTCCTCCAGGAAAATCTACAACTCCAGGAGAACCAACAGCTTCTTCTAGCTTCCAACAGCTTCACTTCTTCCTCTAATGCAGCCTCTTATGCTGCCAGCACCAGTCCTCAGGGGGGCCCCCCACGCCCAGCACCACGTTGGTTCAGCTCAGCAGGGTATAACAAGTTGACTGCCAGTTGTCAATCCATCATGTATCTGAAGGTCAAAATTGTCTCCTAAATTATCTGTATTACAATACTTAAAGTAATATGTTCCTTATCATACAATAGCCATTTAGACAATACTTGAGAGAAAGAAGGAAGAAAAGGAAGGAAGACAAAGAAATGGAAGAAAAAAATAGAGAAGGGAGGAAGAGGAGGAAGATGAATAATAGAATAGTAATATGTTGGACTTAACCTTATGCTGAGGACTCTGGAAGGTTTATTTCTGCTGTTTGGCAGTGTTGTCAACTGTACCCCTCCAAAAAAAAAAAAAAAAATCAACTTAAGGTTGCTACATAAAGAATGTACAATTTGAAATGAAGAAATAATTAAAGCTAACACTTATATAGCCTTTCTGCAGGAGGGCCCTTTCCTGAGAAATCCAGTCAGTGTGTGGGGAGTGGGTGTAGGAGGGTGTAAATCAGCGCATCCTCATAATAACCCCAAAAGGTGGATACTATTATTTATCATTTCTATTTTTCCAATGGTGAGACAGAGGCCCCTTGGTATCATTTTTTGCCAGCTCAGAAGCCAGAGTGGTAGAGCTTGCACAGGCCGTTTGCATTCCTGTGCCCTGTCTGCCATCAGGAAGCACAAGTGGGGAAACTTGGGCAGCTTTGGGAGGCAACAGCAGCGGCATCCTTGGCAGCCCTGAGGCTGGCGTTCCAGAGAGGCTGGGGCCCGGCTTTCCCTTGGGCTCGCTGTGGAAAGCCCTGGGAGTCACTTAACTGACATCTCTCTCTGCTTCATTTGTGTGCTAGAGATCAGAGTTTTTTTCCCATCTCAGAGAGAAGCTGTGAGGATCAGTGAGTTAATGTGGAAAAGCACTTTAGATTCCTAAGAGGGTGTATGATCTCTATAGTAAAAGGGAGTTAATGTATGCCTTCCCTAATCCTTTATAAATTAGATGGGAATATAAGCTGTCTCTCATCCCCAGGCTGCTTCCATACTGGGTCACAGTGGGGAGAACCCTTCATGGAGCAATGAACATGTATTTACCTGGCCATTCTTTTCTAAATACCTACTATTAGTCTTGGTTATTTATTCTTAAAACAAAACAAAAGAAAACAAAATTATGAAGTTTATTGTGTTATTTTGAGAGATGGCTATATGTGTGTGTGTGTGTGTGTGTATATATATATATATATATATATATATATATATATATATATAGTAGAGAATTGCCTTTTAAAGAAAGAAATGTCCTCACCGATTGTACTTTGGAAAGAAGCCCAAAACAGAATGAAGGGAGTTGTTTTTCAGAAGTCAGAGAAGGTTTTCTGCCTGCTGCAGGGAAGATGTGATCAGTGCGTGCGTGCTCGCATGTGTGCTCTCTAGACAACTGGAGCAGCCTAGAGAAGTTCAAACCCCGTGTAGTGCAATGTGGGGTTCTGCCTGACCCCTATAATGTTAAGTAAGATGTGGAAAACTTCCTAAATGCTTAGCAAGTGGGCTTTATTTTGGAGAGCAGTGGAAGGATTGAGTTAGTGTTCAGTGCAGTGCTGGCAGTGGCCCTAAGCTTGCATAGAGCTGAGCTGTGCAGGGAATTTTCTGAAGTCTTTGGTACCTGAAATCTCCTTCTGACTGTCTCTTTGGAAAGTGCAAAAACCTTATATAGATCTCAAGGACAGAGTCCGAGGCTGATGCCTGGCCTATAGTTCATGCAGCAAAGAAGCATGACAGTGGCAAATTACCTAGGGTCATCAGAAGCATTTTCTGTTCATTGTCTTGGAAAAAGGCAAAAGCTTTAGTGTCTGAAGAGACTTCTCACTTCCTTATTAACCGACTTCTCCAGGCCTTTCCATTCTCTTGGTACCCGGGGATCCGTTGACACGTCGTAAGGCAGAACAATAGCTGAGTGTGTTCCAGTTCTGCTCTGCCTAGTTTCAAGCTTCCCTCCAGGGAAGCTGGGCTTGGAAAGGGGCAGCTCCACTCCAGGAGCGGGGCCAGCGCTGTGTTGCTGAGCAGGTTTTGATTGATTGACTGGAGAAGCAGCAAAAGCTTGAGTCTCACCAGGTTGTGGTGCACACTTAGAGCAGAGGGAAGAAGAGGGCGCACCCCTTGGTTAGCCCAGCCGTGACTGCACAGCTGAGGCTGTTGTCCAGTACCTAGAAAAGAGCAGCTGGCTTGGAGAGGCCGTGGTGAGGCCACGAAGAGAGTTTAGAGGCCATTAGGGTAATGAGACGAATGAAAGAAGAGAGACCTGGCGTCCCCCTTGGACTCAAGGGTCTTGCTGAGGCTGGGCACATCATCAGGGAGACTGGGCTGAGGCCCCCATTCTGATGTCCTCTAGGGTTCACCAGCCCTTGTGAGGGCAGCTGCACTGAGCTGCGGTGGCCCCTGGGGTTGGACCACAGCAGCAGCAATTTTATATTCCTTTGATGATTTATTGAGCACCTAATGTATACTGTATCCCAGGCATTTGGCTAGCGGCGCCTGGAGAGAAAGCTAAACAGAAGGTACAAGTAATAGTTAAGCACACAGCCATTCTATTTTTATTCTATACTCCTTCACTTCACCACCAGGGAGAATGAGGTGGCCAGTAGTTAAGTTATATTGGGTTGGTTCCACTGAAGTGCTTCAGGAAAGGTGAGGAATGCATCTACATAGCAAAGGATTTATCTGTCATAGTAGGGCAACACCTAGGGGATTTTTAAAAGTGAAAAAAACAGTGCTGGGACAGAATTTAGTAATATCTTTAGAAAAAGAATTAGCAGTCACAATAAAGGGGAAACAACATATAATGTTTGCTCTCTAATTCACCGTGTTGCAAGTTGCCTATGACTAGAAGTTCAGAGTGCTGTGGTGTCCAATGAGCTTCCACGTGACCCTCTCCACTAATATATTGTACTAGAAAGTCTTGGCATAGCTTATCAGGTTTTATGTATGGCTCCATCAAATATAGGGCATATTTTCCAAGCTTTATTATTACTACTCCTTAGCGATTCTCTGTTCCTGCTAGTTTTCCCTTCCTCCCTCCTTCCCTCTCTCCCTTCCTCCCTCCTTCCATCCCTCTCTCTGTCCCTCCATCCTTCCCTCCCTTGCTCCATCCCTCCCCTTCCATGGGCCCCCCAAGTGTGTCCTGCTGAACAACAGCTCTTGAAGTTCTCCAGACACAATACTATAACAGTGCTGTTAGAGAAGCACTGCAAACTGTGGCTCTCTTCTAGAGACTTGTAGAGCAAGTTTGAAAAGTAAGATGCCTAGAAGCCTATGTGGTGGCATCTATTTGAACCTTTTTTTTTTCACCTATTATTTCATAGAAAATTTGGCCACTAACTCCCTTTTTTCTGATCTGGACTAGTACTTGTCCAAATCTGTTCTCTCTGTATTTCAGGACCTGAAGAGACCCATGAGACCTCGATGAGGGTGTTCAATGGGTCAAGGAATGCAACCTACAGTGCAATGATAATGTATAGGGAAGTATTGAAGACAGTTAACACATGTATTAGGGTTTACCAGAGAAAAGAATATAGTATAACATAACATAACATAACATAACATAACATAATATAGTATAATATAACAAGGACTTATGAAATAAGCTTATAGTGGCTGTCCGCTGAGTCGGGTAGAAGAATGCAAACTGACTGCCTACTTGATGGAGAGCTGGAAGATCCAGTCCACTGTTGGAGGCCTGGAGCTGCTGTAGAGCCTGGCGCAAGTCTGTGCTGGACGACTGAGGAGTCTGCACTGGAAGCCTGGAGGAACTGGAGATGAACTTCTAAAGGAAATGGCCAGAGGCGAAAGGTGGTGGCAAGTGTGTGTGTGTCTGCGTGTGTGTGTGTGTAAGTGTGTATGCATGGGTCCTTCTTTCCCTTCTTATTCTGTCCCGGCTGCAGCCTGCTGGCTAGTGCCACCCACATCAGAGATGCCTCTGCCTTCCATAGTCTGGGGCCCATGAGACAGTCATCCATAGACACCACAGAGTTCTACTAGTCTGGGAGGTGGTTATTGCACCAGTCAGACTGACAAATCACAACACTTGACACCTGGATGCAAAGTATTCCGATCTTGTTCTCAAATAATTTGGTTCCTAAACAGAAATATTTGCTAAAAAGAAAAGAATAGTTTTTGAAACAGGGTCTCACTATGCAGTTCAGGTTAGAGTTAAAGTCACTTATGTAGCCCAAGCTGACCTCAAACTCACAGTGACCCTCCTGCCTCGCCTCCTGAGTGCTGGGATTACAGATGTGAATCATCATTGCAATTTTCTTTACAAACTCTTCATCAGGTCACAGACATGTTTGTGGGGCCGTTGTCCCCACAGAAACACAGACATGATCACATTTTCCAAGATCTTAGAACTCAAGTACCCAAACATGTACACACGTGTGTGCACGCACATATGCGCGTGCGCGCGCGCGCACACACACACACACACACACACACACACACAGACTTCTTTCTCCAAGTTTGTGAAGCACATGTACTTTACCTGTGTAAAATACCCAACTGCTTTGTGTGCTTCCACTGTAAACGTCCTTTTCTAGTTCCCTAAGCTACCTACACAGACTCAGCAGCCTGCTGCCCTATTGCCAGGGGTACCCTTTCCTGGTGCAGTCAGCAGTTGCCTAGAGGCCATTGCTTTTTCAGGCCCAAGATAAGTTCTGCCCATTCATAGCCTAATGAAGCTCCAGGGACATCTAACTGTCTCATGAATTTAATAAGCATAACAAGTTTTAACACACACACATGCATACATATATATGTATGTTTAAAACATTGGGCCAGCAAGATGGCTCAGTGGTCTAAAGTGCCTGCTTAGGCAAGCTTAGGCAACCACGGGGACCGAGGAGGTTTGATCCCCGGCACCACATGCTGTGCCAGCCCCACCTCCAGGGCAGGCTGAGCTGGCCATAATAATAAAAAAAAAACACAACCCCCCCATACATATGCATATTATGTTTAAAACATATACAAATTATAAATGTTTAAAACATATACATATTATATATATACATGTATATATATTTGAGGTGAAATGATTGACATACAAAATAAAATTTCTACTCCTAAAAAGTTTACAGTTTAGTGGAGGAGACGATAAGTAAGCTACCGGCAGCAGATCATGTAGTGAGTACTGTGGTAAAGCATACGATGAGAGAAGGCTCCTGAAGCCATTGACTCTGAGCAGAATCTTCTAGCATCAGCTGATCTTCACCAAGTAGGCCACCTGCATGGCAGCTTGGAGGCATGCCTCAGCATGTGGCACTTGGAAAGTGACTCGCAGCTCCAGTGTGGGAAGGAAGGAAGGGCAAGGAGATTGCACTGGTGATGAGGCAGGACCTTTATGCCAAGCCCTTTAAACTCATCCTAAAGCCACAGCAGAGCAACAGGTAAGATTTATAGCGCTTGTACACATCATATCATTGTGGTCCCACGGTGGAAGATAGCGTTTCAGAGGTCAGGATTGCATACTAAAGCCTGAGTGTCTCCAGAAAATGCACAGCACCATCCTTTGAGTTGCAGTCTGAATGGATTGCATTTTCTGTCATCATGGGTATTAGAATCCTTGAGTGGAGGACCAGCTCTGCTCTTTCAGACATAGATAATTGGCAAGTGAAAAAAAATGAACAAATTGAGCCTGTTGTGTGTAGAAGAACAACTGACAGTATTGGCTGCCACTAACGAGGTTCAGACTTCTGAGTGAAAGTTAGAGCTTTGGAGCACTGGTAGCTGTCGTCATGAGCCTGACATCTTTTCAGTTGTAAAAGCTGTTTCTCGTGAGCTCACTGGTGATACTCACATGTGCCAGTGTTGATACTGTCATTTTTGTAATGAAGTGTGTCAGTATATGAGAACCCAGAATAAGTCTAGTGAATCAATACTTCCCATGTTATCAGGGCTTGCTAATCCCGGGTGAAAGATCCATTCAAAACATAACATACAACATTGAAAACATCAGTGAAGAGGCTTTGGGTTCTACAGATAAGTAAACATTAAGAAATTAGTGTAGTAGCAGAGAAGAGTAAAGACCTGTGGCCTGACAAGGCTAATAAACCTTCCCATGCTTTTCAAGGTATTTTTCTCTGTGATGTGGGATTTCCTTTGACACACATAGCGTATTGTGACCAACTGAATGCAAAAATGAATGTGCAGGTGAGTCAGCTGTCTTCTAAACCAAATATTGAAGGGGTCTGCAAATGTGTAAAATAATAGCATTCCTGATGTTAAATATTTTGGGAGAAAGTTATGTGTGATGAGAATTTGTATTGCCATGTAATAGATTTGTTTTATAACTTTAATTAAATAACATTTTATGTTTTAATTTTAAAATATGGTGAAATAGCAATAGATTTATACCATCTGAACTGGGTGTGGTGGGTCATGCCTGTCATCCCCGCGCCTGAAAAGCTGAGGCAGAAAGATCACTGGGTTTGACGCTATTTTGGGCTACATGGTGAACTTAAGGCCAGCCTCAATAGTGAGACCCTGTCCCCCAAAAAACCAAAACCAAAAACCCAAAAGATTAAAAGAACTATCCGATAAGAAAAAAAAAAAAAAATAATTGAGGGCCCGCCAGATAGCTCAGTGGACTAAAGCGCCTACTTAGGCAGAGTGCAGTGCTGGGGTTTGATCCCTGGTGTGCTGTGCCAACCCAGCCTCAGGGCTCCCCGAGATGGTGACTAAGGCTAAGTGTGGTGGCATGTGACAATAATCCCAGTACCTGGAAGGCTGAAAACAGGAGGATCACTACAAGTCCAATCTATGTATTAAGACCTTGTAGACCCTGTACCAAACACATACCAAAAAAAAAAAAAAAGAAAGAGAAAAGAAAAAAATTGTAGTCCTCATTAATTTTTTAAAATGTAACGAGGTTCCGAGATTTAAAAAAAAAAAAATTTGAGAACTTCAGGTTTGACAGACTCTTTGTAGTTTGAAGACAAGAAGTTTGGCTTCAAGTAGAATGAGATGAAGTAGTTAAGGAAGAACCATGAGAGTAATGTTTGGATTTTTGTTGTTGTTTTGTTTCTGTGCATTTACTTGGTGAATCTTAAGGTTGAAATATACTTGCTTATGTTATGTGGAATGAACTCAGTAGGATAGTTTTTAGAAAATGCCCACCAACTTGTGTTCTCTCAGGGTGTCCTGAAAGCAGTTTAGAGAGTTGTAGTATTTTTAATGTAATAGAATAATATAGAAAAATAATATGCTTCACTACTGATAATACTACAGAGTAAAAATTATTTTGAATAAATCCATGTATCTAGGAAGACATATGAATATCTGGTCATGGCGAAGAATGATTACGTGACTGTAGGTCACCATGAAATGCTGGAAATCCTTTGCAGGAGAGAATTGTGTTAACCTGACTACCTGGATTCTGACCTCGTGTATCTTGGCTTTCTGCAGTGGGGCTCTCCTTCTCAATGTCATTCTCTGATTTCCTAGGTGAGAGACCTTTTATCTTTGTTGGCTGCTCCACACAGACCGTAGGCTAATCTTATTTGAAATGCTCTGCTGCTTCTCTCTTCTGTGATTGCTTCGGTTTGCTACTCATTTTCTGTTTCCATCCGTCTGTGCATCTCACTCTTCCACTTGGTCCTGCAGCTACCACTCCACAAGCTGTCTGTGCTGGGCGAATTTATCAGTTTGCTTCCAGCTGCCTGCTTGGCCGATCTGATAGGTGCTCAGTGTTCACAGTGCAGGTGATAGCTCTGTCCCTGGAGAAGTCATTTCTCCTGCCTTTCCTGTGTCCAACCATAGAGCAGACGTCATAGATACTACCATTTGGGTGAGGCATTTAGAATTATTGCATATTTATTTCAGCAACAGTCATGTGGATTGAATGACTTAGGTCTTGCTTCATTTTTATAATTTTCTCTCTTTTTTTGTGTGTGTGGCTGGCTTAGCCCACCCTGGGGCAGGGCTGCCATGGCATGTGGTGGTAGGGATTGAACTGCAGTCTCTGTGTGCTTGCCTAAGCGGGCACTTTAGACTGCTGAGCTATCTCACCTGCCTCTAAAATTTTCTAAATCCAAGCAGTAATTTCCAAGGACTATAAGAGGACAAGCAGAGCTTTCAGTGAGAGCATGTCAGTCGTGGTTGAAATGCAAAGGACCATTCTCATAGCACATAATTAGTTTGAATATTTCCAGACTGATATAAATTTTTTCTTCAGATTACCTGAACTGAGTCTATGTTAACATTTATTTTTCACTGGAAGAGAAAATTGACTTTTTCCTCATATTCTTTGTGAAATACCCTCCTGTGTTGCCATACTGAGCAAGCAGGCCTGCTTTGTGACCTCGCTAGAGTCCCTTCTTACCAGCTGTGCAGCCTAAGGCCATCATGGAGTCCTACCAAACTTTTAAAACTGTATTTTAAAAGGAGTTAGTAATAATTTATTTATCTTTATTGCATGGTTAGTTGCAGCAAATTTAGAAACTATATACAAGTAAAAAGTACATGAGGCATTATTTTTGCTTTTGCTTTTTGTTGTATACATTTGACATCTTATGGGTGATAAAAAACAGTTAGTATGAAACCCAGTTAAGTCTGTTCTCTGGGATATTCACAGTAGGAGAGGTCAGGAGATCAATGGCCAGACCTGCTAGGCAATACTCATCACTAGTGGAAAAATCAGTACAAATTTTCTTAAATTTTTTGTATAAAAAAGAGCTTATATTCATATTAAAGGATAAATTAGCATAATAATGTGATGATTCTTACAACTGGGTGGTGAACATAAGGCTATTTCTGTGTCTAAAGTTTCAACCACAGAAGTTTTTTAAAATCACACATATAATGAAAATTGTAGAATAGCTTAAGTATATAGATCTCATGAGATCTGATTTCCTGAGACTCTACTTTCTACCTTCACAGAGTTCTTAACTAGATTTGTTCTTTGTTTCTCATGTTGATCAATGCCTAACACCAGCTAGAATGACACAGGAGTGAGTGATCTTTAGACAGAAGAGTAAAGAATATCGATAGTCACCAGGGGAAGCTGATTCAAAACAAGTGCCCGGGACTCTGGCGAAGGGCAGTGAAGACCAGGTGCAAGACACCCAGTCCCCGCCACGCTGCTGCTAGTACTGGTACCCAGGGTGGGGATCATTTTTCTACCATTGCATGCTCTTCGTTTTCAGAGCCCACAAAATAGGCAAGTGCACTTTTGATAAGTGAATTTATATATAGTAGAAGGATAAAAGTCTCGCCAAGTCAATCACCTGTACCAGTGGCTATTAGCTAACACTATGGTATTCTTCAGGATAAAGGGGACAGGGTTTAATTAAGCCTTTTGGAGTTTCTAAGATCTAAAACTGTAAAGCAAAAAACTTCACTAGAAGTTCAGAAGAAGCTGTTCTTACATGGGAATAATGTATTTCTGATCACTTGTTCTAACAATGATTAAATCACTATTATTTCACTTCAGCTCTAGTCACAGAATATCGGGCTAGAAGGGAACTTTTAGCATATGAAAGACATCTTTTTTTAAAAAAAGAAAGACATCTTTTAAAAAAAAAAATATTATGACCAGCTCAGCCTGCCCTGGGGATAGGGCTGGTGCAGCATGTGGTGCTGGGGATTGAACCACGGTCCCTGGGGTTGCCTAAGCTTGCCTAAACAGGCACTTTAGACCGATGAGCCATCTTGCTGGCCCCATTTTTTTCTTTCTAAATGTATTTAGTACAGGGTCTCCAGGCTCTCACCACACAGATGGAACTCATAGTGATCTTCCTGATTTCAGCTTCCCAAGTGCTGGGATTACAGTGCTGGGCATGCACCACTATGCCCAGTCTCAATCACCATCTCAGTGCGCCCCAGAGTGGGGCTGGTACACACACAGGGATTGAACCCTGGTCCCTGAGACTGCGTAAGCAGGCACTTTAAAGGGCATCGTTTTGGATGCACTATCCCATGTCCCTTTTAGGAATGTGATGGGATAAATAAATAAGAGTGTGGCCATTAACGGCGGCTATGTAATTTAGAATAAACAGAAAGCTGCTGCTGGCCTGGGAGGACGCAGGAGTCTGCTATGCTGTGTAACTAGTTTGGGGAGCATCTTTAGCTTTTTCTGGATTGCCCTGAGTTGGATGTAGGGGCAAAGATTAGGGAAGCCGAGGTCACCAGGTCCTGACCGTTGGAGGCTTCCTGCTGCTGATCTGCGGTTTGGCTCCCTGTGCTGGTTGTGTAGAGCCTCACCACTGTCTCTCTACTCCCAGGCTTTTAAAAGATATGATTGTTAGATGTGATTAAAACAGTATTTGTCCTCTTGAAAATCCCACTGAGAGAGAACAGAAGAAAGAAGACATACATATAGACAGCTATCAGGTAGTCCAGAGTGTCTCGGAAGAAGGGAATAAAGAAAATCATCGCAGCCGCTCAGGAAATGGGACAGTCTGCGTTCAGAGTGGTGCCACCTGGAAAGGTGGCATCTTGGAGTGTGAGCAGAGCAGGCGGGGGAGCCCATGCCATCTGGCACGTGTTCCATCAGGACGTGGTGTTGGCGTCTCACAGGGAAAAGCTTCAGCTGCCCTCCTGAAGTCACCCTGGAAATGACAGACTCAAGATGCCAGTGTGGTTCTGCAGAGCAAGAAAGGTGACTCTGTCTGCACCTCCTTGTTGAAGCTGCGCACCTACGAGGGTATCAAGATGTAAGGGACATGGTGCAGCTTTAAAATATAGTCAGTAGCGGTCTAAAAGATAGACTTGTCATTAACCCAGATAGGAAGAATAAACATTACTGGGTCTGCTTGGCTGGTGGAGATGTACAGCAATTGTTGACCTTGTTAGAGGGCGTTTCAAACTACCTCAGAGTCTCTGTAGGGTATAACACTCATCAAAAGGGGAAATAATTTTAAATAATTCTACATCACTGTCAGGAACTTCTAATCTCCATGTGCCAACCATACAACAACAAGTCACAGCTACTGAGCAAGAAGAAAAGTACATTCATGTTTTAAATTCATTCTCTCAGAATCATTGAGAACTGTTTCGAGGAAGCAAAAAGCCAAGCATTCTGGCTCCTTTGGACCTGTGGGGAAAACAAAATCTTGGAGTTCTAAAAGGGCTAGAAGTTACATGTTTATATGTTAGGCTTGGACCTGTTTTTGGATTTTATATAAATTAGTCCACCACTAGGCCTACCTCTTGAGAGCATGGCAGAATGAATGATGAGTTGTTTTGTTTTGTGGAACAGGGGAATCAAACTCAGGACCTTGCACTTGCCAGGCAGACACTTGTGCCCCTGAGCTATCTCCCCAGCCATGAATGATGAGTTGTAACTCAGTGTTGTTCAGAAAGTGTCCTTTCTTCCCTAGATGGATCGGCAGGAAGGAGGGGATTCTGCCCAATCTTTGTCTCCAGCCTTCCAGATATAAAGGGTGAATCAGAAAAGTTCCATTGAATTTTCTGTTCAAAGCTCACTATTCAGTGAGCTGGAAAGATCAATATAGCTGCTCAGATGTGTCTGAAAAATAAAATCCATTTTAACTTTGTAGTGCCTTGAATTGGCAGGCCTAGGAAGGGCGTAATTAAAATGAAAACTCTTTCTTCCTTTGCCTTTCTGCAGTTTACTCATTGATCTCTGAAGAATTCTAGGAATTGGAAATTTAAAAATCAATGCATGAAATAAGTAAACCAAGAATGCCATGCAGAGAAAAAGGTCAGGCTCAGCAGCAGCAAAAACTAATTTAAAAATTGGAAAAGCATGAAACCTAGAAGGCGAATAAGCAAATTGCGACACACATGTAGCTATACATCCCCAAGCAATGGTAGTATGTTCTGAAGGCATGTGGCAGTGTACTGCCACTGCCCTGGACAGTATAATCCATTGCACACCCAGGCTATGCATGGGAAGAACTCCTGCTCCCAGGGCTAGGATGGATACAACCACATGAAGGTAAACCTATAGGAAAAAAATAGAAACCAAAAGTCAAGTAAATCAGACAGACCCAGAAAGACAAATAACATGTGTTTCCTCTCGAGTGTGTATTCTACCGAGGGAAAAAAGACTGCATGAAGTAGAAGGGAGACTGTGAGAAAAGAAAGAGGGCATGGGGCCGGGTAGATGGCAAGGGAGGAATAATAGGGAGTAGAAGTGATCTTAGTATGTTAGATGCATGCATGAGGAAACCAAAATGAAACCCATTAGTCTTTATAATTAATATGTGCTAATAAAAAGCAGAGTAAGCACGAGATATATGAGTCTGCTACCAAGAATTTGCACTCACGGTGGACTTTTTTTTATTAGAAACTGTATATTTTAAAATAAGTGATAAAAATTATAGCACAGTGCTGAGGATATTGTTCAGTGGTGGAGCACTTGTCTAGGATGTGTAAAGCCTTAGGATCAATTCCCAATCCTAAACAAAATATATACAGTATGGAATGAAAAACACACAAGCCAGTAACATAGTCATTTATTATCATTGTTATTATACCTGGACATAGTTGTTTGTACTGTGCTTTTGTACTGCTAATGGTGCTGTTGTACTGGCATCCACGTCACCACAAACACATGCCTTGTGCTAGTACACACTGTGTCCCACCGCCTGTCTTGTGATGCTTGTGTCCCACCGCCTGTCTTGTGGAGGTGCAGATGGTGTGGGACAACTGGCACCTTTCAGCTCCCTTTTGGCTTTGTGGGACTAGTCCTCCATGCAGTCCGCTGCTGATTAGTATGTCCTCAGGTGGCACCCAGCTGCCTTTATCTTCAGGTGTCAGGTGACTCCTCATTGGCATGATGATGCTTTTGTCCTTTGTCAATGCCTTTTCCTCGCCATCAAGTGATAATCCTCTTTCTTTGAAAAATGAGTCACAGCCAGTTCATTAATTCCTGAGCCAAGCTGGCCGGGTGGTTCAGGCTAAGCTCTGCTCTCATATGAGGTGGCAGAGACTTCAAGGTCATCCCTTTGAAACTCCTGGTAGAATATTAAGATGATTCTACAAGTGTTATTGTGTCTCATGATACAAAAGAATAATCATAAAAGTAAATACTTAGTAATATTTCTTATTACCACAATATTAAAAATATGTATTTTTAGCCTCTCTGTCTACAGAGTCCAGCTGGGAGTGGTGGTGCATGCCTGTAATCCTAGCACTGGGGAGGCTGAGGCAGGAGACCATCCTGGGCTACAAAGTAAACTCAAGGCCAGCCTGAACTGCAAAAAAAGACCTTATCTTAAAAAGATTTGAAAAAAAAAAAAAAAAAAAAAGAAGTGCCTCCATGTAGTCCAACATCTTCATGTTTGCTGTCAGAGGAAGCAGCGGTACAGAAGCCAGTGCCTTAATGATTAGGTCCTGCCCCCAGCAGGGTCCTTTTTGAGTGGGGAGACTCAGTCCTAGTGGCTGTAATAAGTTAATGTCTTTCCTGTATATGTGGAATGACACTAGACTTGAAGCAACCTTGAAAGAATTAGAAAGCTAATCATGAATGAGCTGTGGGGAAGGGCTTCATTCTCTGAGGGAATTCCTCTTGGGAAAGGCGGTTGAGCTGAGTGTGGCATTCTGTGACAGCCCTTTGTGGATTTTATAAAAAAGAGTCCAACTCAGGTGAATTTGTATGTCAGTGAGTCATTAGCCAAGCCTCTTTTCCTCATCCTTGGAAAGGGCTCCACACCTCCGTTTTCTTTAAATTATTCCTTGAGGCTCTGTGCCCTGACCTGTGGAAATACTGAATGTGTGATGGCGTCTTTCACAGAATTATGAAGCACCACACTTGTCTGCTTGTGTTTTATTTTTATTGGGTCGATATCGACCCACCTTATCCTCTAGCCAGAAGTATCAACTAACTAGGCCTGCTGATGTGAGAGCTTTTTCTGTAGGCCCAGGGGACCGAAGGTGGGAACAGAACAAATTCTAGGTTCTATTATCTATCTTGATATTTAAGCATGAATAATAAACCTGAATGTGATTTGCTATGGCATTCCTGGTCACAAACATGAGTGTTCGTGGATATATCGATGAGGGGACTTGTGTACGTTTTAGAGTTTGTAGGTAATTGTCTGTGATGGTTGCCAAACTGTAAGATTTGTATTTTCATGTAACAGGTGGAACAATGCATGTGCAGCCTCTGATTTTAAATCCTAGCTTCTTTCTGTATCTCTTTGTCTCTCATAAATTCATCTAAATCTTTTTGGAAGACATTCACATTTTCTGTAGTCAATTAGTAGGTGTGCCTAATACGTATGATAAATTTGACATAATCTTTTTCCTAAGAACTCGAGTATGTTTCTCTGGTAACACCTGTCCTTTCTCAGGAGTAGATGTGAATATTTGTATTTTTATTTATTTTATTTTATTATTAATATTTTGTAATGTACTTAGTTGTTACAGGTCTCACTATGAGCTCGAACTCAGTGATCCTCCTGTTCTCAGACTCCCGGGTACTGAGATTACAGGTGCCCCACCCCCTTTTGGCCAGTGCCCTGTGTGTGGGGGGGCTGGTATGGCATGTGGTGTTGGGGATCAAGTCTTGGTCCCTGTGCTTGCCTAAGCTTGCCTGAGCTTGCCGAAGCAGGCACTTTAGTCTGCTAAGCTATCTCACTGGCCAGATGTAAATATTTTTAAATTGCAATGGAAGATTTTAAAAGCTGTAATGATCATAGGGGCTGGGGAGATAACTCAGTGGCATAAGTGCCTGCCTGGCAAGTGCAAGGCCGTGAGTTCGAACCCTGGTCCCGCAAAAAAAAAAAAAAAAAAAAAAAGGAATGATCACTAAGAAATAAGTACCCTGGAAACAATGGCAAACATTTTTTGAGAGAAATATGAGAAAAACTAAGAAATCTTGGCTTGGGGAAAGAATAAGGAGCCAAGATTCTAGAAGCTGATGGAAACACCATTTATTTCGTTTTATAGATCATATCTACAGGGTGTATTAAGGTTTTTTTTTATTTTACTGAGAGAGAAATAGCAATGAGACAGTTTCAAAACAGGTTAGTAGGACAGTTACAATAATTAATACATTGCATATTGTCTTCGTAGTAGTTATTCAGAGTACAAGATGCAGACATGATATCTTACCTAAATACTGTTAGTAGAAATCTTTCTTCTCACTGAACTAAGAGAAAGTAGCTGTATATCTATCATATTTTGTGTATATATATATATATATATATATATATATATATATGTATATATACACACACACACATATATATATTTTTTTTTCACCACAAATTATATCCCCCTTTTTTGTTTTGTTTTGTCAGGGTTGGGTGTTCCATTGCCGTTCAAATATTGTAGGTGCTCTTTGGTAAAACAAAGACAAAAACAGCATCTTCTAAATTGCCAGGAACTGTGATGATTGCAGCTTTCTTTTGCACACTGGTTGAGCTCCTTGTTTTGAGTCCATTTGTGAGGATAGCAGAAGGGCTCCTGATTCTTAGTGCTTATATTTTTTTGTTCTCTCATTTTCAACTTCCCTGCTTATCATTGGTCAAGAACAAATGGAGAGAGAAGGGTTGGAGCAAGGAAAAATATTTATTTCACAAATGTCCAGAAATAGACTGGTGTTGTTCAGTGACAGACAACTGTTCAGATTTTCTTCATAAATACCAAGGTGTGTGGTGGGAACAGTTGTATAAGGAAGGGACCTATATGTCCAGTTGGGCCTGCTGATCATAAAGTGAGGATGCAGCGGTCAGAGTCAAAGCTTATGGACTCATTGCTATTGTGACTATGTTAAGCAAGATGCTGGTAATAAAATTCTGGAAACCAGAGAGGGTGGGGCTTCTGTTAAGCTTAAACATCAGAAGTAGAAAATAAGTAGGAACTCCGCATGAATTTCAGCAGCAGGTAATTCATATACAAGATGCATTACTGAAGGAGCTTGGAGAAGTAGATGGTTTAAGAAAGATTTATACAAATTTATTCACAGCAAGGACATAACAGGCTCCTGGGAGAAGCTGAGATTTAAATTGAACTGAAACAGTGGAGTAATTCTTCCATTCCAGAGCTATCATAGATGAACCATACTGCATGGAGGTATTTTGCAGAAGCTTTCTTTTGGTGAGAATGTTATAAAACGACCAGTGAAGCCAGGCATAACTGTGACATCTTTTATCGATTTTTCTTGACAGATTCTCAAGATAATCCAGGGCATATTCTGTATTCTCTCATCCAAATCAATGACTGCTTTTAGATTTTGTTTTCTGTGTTTCTGTTGGTAATGTTAAGGAATGTTTGGCCCATATTTGCTAACCCTGGAGGCCGGCAGAAGTTGAAGATGATTTCAGAAGCTAAAATAAGAGAACAAAGAAGAGTTCATCTGAAATCGAGCTCTTGTATCAAGAGCATGTCCACAAAAGCTATCTTAACTTTGTGAGAAATCCTGCTCTATTATTTTTAGAGTAATAATTTAATAAAATTGATGATTTCAACTTCAGGGGTTATAAGATATGTGAGTAACAACAACAGCAACAAAAGAACATAAGGAAATTAGTCTAATAGGCCTCATATTAAAAGATTTTTTTTTTTTTTATAAAAGCATAATTTCTGGGTCAACCAGCTGGGTTGTTGCAGGTCACTGGCAATTGCACTAAATGTTTACAGGTAGTGTAGCAGACATTTGGAGGTATTTGACCTCCAAATGTATGATAACAGATGTGTGAATAAAAGGCTTATGTTTGAGATATTAATGCTATTAACATGACAGTTTTAAAAGTAATACATATGGGAACAATAATTATTCAAGTAAGTCTGTATGTATGTGTAGAAAAATAAAACAAACCATATAGGTAATACAAAGTGAAAAAGCTAGGAACCCTCCATAACTCCTTCATGGGCCGTGCCTCAGGTAACAAAATTGGTACAAATCTTCCAAGCATTTAGAATTGAAGTGGGATGATAAGTGTACATTTAAATAACCCAAGTCTCAGAAAAGAAGGTCCACATCACCCCAGAAAGAATGGCTACTATAAAGAAATCAACCAGCAATAAGTGTTGGAGAGGCTGTGGGGAAAAAGGAACCCTTCTCCACTGCTGGTGGGAATGCAGACTGGTGCAACCATTATGGAAAGCAGTGTGGAGACTTCTTAAAAAACTAGAACTAGAAATCCCATTCAATCCAGCTATTCATTCCCCTACTGGGAATTTTTCCAGAAGAACTGAAAACATCATATCATAGTGATATCTGTGCACCTATGTTCATAGCAGCACAATTT
>PVKN010008914.1:0-18838 GCA_004027915.1 Capromys pilorides | reverse complement strand
GAGGCACAGCCTTGTCTTTTTATGTTTCCAATCCACCAGATAATGCAATAAAATAAATTACTAGAAAACGAATTTTAGCTGGGTGTGGTGGAGCACGCCTGTAATCCCAAAACTAAGGAGGCTAAGGCAGGAGAATAGTTACAAGTTTGAGACCAATATGGGTTACAAAGTGAGCTGAAGGCCAGCCTGAACTGCAGAAGATGACCCTGTGTCAAGAAAGAAAAAAGCACCACGGAGATAGCCCAGTGCCTGCCTGGCAAGCACGAGGTCCTGAGTTTAATCCCTGGTATGGAGGGAGGGAGGGAGAGGGAGGGAGGGGAAAAAGAGAAAGAGAGAAGGAAGGAGGGAGGGAGGGAGGGAGAGAGACAGGGAGGGAGGGAAGGAGGCGGAGAGAGAGAGAGGAGGTTGGTTTCTTGAAAAGCCAAAGATACAAAGTACACATGAAACTTGTTACTAGATTTACCCTTATAATAAAAATTACTGTATCAAACTGGTATAGAAGTTTTTAAGTACATTCAATTTCTGTACTTACCTTGTATAAATTGAACAGTGAATGGAATAATAGCAGTCTACAAATGGCACTTTAATTAGCACTGATACAGTAAAGAAAAAAGCTGTAACACCAATCATAGGAATGAACTTCAGCTCAATTCTTAGTCACAGGACCTTAGACCTGTCCTTTAATGTCTCTGGAATGTTAATTTCTGCATTTATTTAATAGCAGTGTAATGTCACAAAATACTCTTCATGGTTATGAAAGGACTCGGCAAATGTACAAGCAAGAAGGCAACAAGTGCCTGACTCAGACTAGGAATACAATGAAATAATAACTATTATGAGGTTTTCCAGATATTTTATTATTTCAAAGCTTGTTTTAGGGGGTTTTTGTGTTTCTGTGTTTATTTTGTAGCATAGGAGTTAAATTCAGGTCATTCATACTGAGTTATATTTCTAACACTCTGCTAAAAAAATTATTTTCAATTTTAAGAGGTCAGGACAGACATGGTGGCACACCCCTGGAATCTCAGCACTCAAGAGGC
Source organism: Capromys pilorides (assembly GCA_004027915.1). Taxonomy (NCBI): domain Eukaryota; kingdom Metazoa; phylum Chordata; class Mammalia; order Rodentia; family Capromyidae; genus Capromys; species Capromys pilorides. The sequence goes on along the minus strand of PVKN010008914.1, from coordinate 17,798 downwards.
TCCTCTCCTGTGCTCTATTTTTCTATCTTAAACACTTTTAATATAAGTCATTCTCCCATCTCTGATTTTGGAATACTGTACTAAATCTTCCCATTAAAAAATCTTGCCACAGCCACTACCATCATTCCTTTTCCCCCCACTTCATCCTCCTTTTTCTCAAGTACCACGCAGGTCCCTAGGGAAAGTAATTCCATCTGATCCTCCAACATCTGCATCTCCCCCTGTCTAGACTCCTCCTTTCACAAATGTTCACCTAAAGAAGTAACGGTGTAAGAGCTCTATGAAAGCCCCAGAAAATCCAATCTAACATTTTTATATACTAAGGAAGCTACATTTATAATTTAAAATTTTTGACGGAACTAGAGAAAATATTTACAAAAACCTATCTGAAAGAGATATAAAAAGAAATTTTGAAGCACATTCAGTAAGTAAACAAAAATCCCAACTTAAAAAAATGAGGGCTAAGAGTAGAGCTCAGCAGAAGAGCTTCTGCCTAATACGTGAGAGGTCCTGGGTCCAATCCCCCAGTATTACAAGAAAAGGCAGAGAGAGAAAGAAAGAAGTGGGCAGGGGACAAACTAGATTTAAACAGTCATGGATGCCAAATATGTGTTTTAAAAAGATGCTCAGTATTATTAATATTTAGAATACAGATTAGGACTAAAATGACATACATTATTTACCTACTGAAATGATTCTAATATTTTTTTTAATTTGACAATACCTGATTGGAGAAAGAATATGGACACATTCGTTGCTGATGGAAATCCAAGATGACAGTTCCATTTTGGAAAAATATTTGATAGGTTTTCACTAAGTTAACCATACATTTACCACATGATCTAGTACCTCGCCCCTACATATTTACTTATGATAAATACATAAATTTACACAGCATAGACATATTTACTGAAAGATCTATTCATGATTGTCAAAAGCTGGAAACAAACCAAACGTTTAGCACATGGCAAATAGATAAAGAAATTGTGGTGTGTGAGTAAAAAAATAACAATAAAAAAGCATGGATTATTAATAGTTTACAAAACAGCAGGGATGGGCTGGGGAGATAGCTCTGTGGCACAAGTGCCTGCCCGGCAAGTGCAAGGTTATGAGTTCAAACTCCAGTCCCACAAAAATAAAAAAATAAAATAAAATTTGGCCAGGGAGATAGCTCCTGTGGCACAAGCACCTGCCTGGCAAGTGCAAAGTCATGAGTTCAAACCCTGGTCCTGCAAAAAAAAAAAAAAAAAAAAAACAGCAGGGATGAAACTGTTGCAGAAGTAGGCAAATGCCATTTATCTCCATATCTGACTGTTGAGAGAGCACAATATCATTTCTGTACTCCTGCCAAAATGAATCACTGCTATTGTAAAGAAATATACTCAGAACTTTGAAAATGTCAAGGACATGGAGGGAAGGCAGACTGAGGAACTGTTTCACGCTGAAAAAGTATAAAGAGACATCAAGTAACTGCAACACAGATTCCTAAAGGATACAGGACCACAAAGGAAAAGAAACATTCTTGGGACAGCCAAAAACTATAAAAGGGTCACAGGACATACTGCGGCAATACTGATATACTGATTTGGAAAGTTACGCACTAATAGGTAGAAAGTTTGGGGGCCGTGAGATGGGTTGGGAAGATAGCTCCGTGGCACAAGTGCCTGCCTGGCAAGTGCAAGGTCGTGAGTTTGAGCCCCAGTCCCGCAAAAATAAATGCATCAAATAAATAAATAAATCACCTGCTCAGGCAACTACAGGGACTGCAGTTCGGTCCCTGGCACCACATGCTGTGCCAGCCCTATCCCCAGGGCAGGTTGAGCCGGCCATAATATTAAATAAATAAACAAACAAACATTAAAAAAAAAAGAAAGAAAAGTTAAAGAAAAAAAGAAAGTCCTACTTGGAGGATTACACATGTAAGTGTTAGGAGTAAAGAAATATAAGGGCCAGCCAAATAGCTCAGCGGATTAAAGCGCCTGCAAGCAGACTCAACAGCAAGGTGCTAAATCCCTGAGCCCACCAAGCAGCCCCACCCCAAGGGCACGCTAAAACAGCAGTTGAGAATAGACATGGTGGCACACAGCTATAATCCCAGCTCTTGGGAGGCTGTAAACAGGCAGACTGCTATGAGTCTGATCTACTAGTGAGATCCTGAAAACTCTGTAGGCCCTTCCCTAAAATACAAGAAAGAAAGAAAGAAAGAAAGAAAGAAAGAAAGAAAGAAAGAAAGAAAGAAAGAAAGAAAGAAAGAAAAGAAAGAAGAAATACCACTTCTGTAGGTAGTTTTCAACAAAAAGGGGGTGTGGTGGCCCACACTTGTAATCCCAGGACTCAGGAGGCTGAGGCCAAAGGATCACCACAAGTTTAAGGCAAGCCTGGACTACATAGTGAGTTCAAGACCAGTCTGAATTATACAGCAAGACACTGTTTCAAGAAAACAAAAAGAAAAAAGAAGGACCAGGGAGGTAGCTCAGTAGAATAAGTGCCTGCCTGCCTGCCAGCCAATGTCAGGGTCCTGAGTTCAATCCCCAATACTGGGGGAAAAAAAAAAAAAAACAATGATTGATAAGGAGTCTGTATGTGTACACAGAGAGAGAACAGTCAAAGAAGCAGATGCAATGAAAGTACTAACTGGGCAATCTGAATGAAGGAAATAGGGTTGGTTTCCTGAGTTTGGGAGTATTCTAATTAACTTTAATTTTGAAATTATTTCAAAATACACTACTGTGAAAAATTAATACCCACTCATCAGGAATTACGAGGGCACCAAATAAGTCTTTGGTTCTCACAACAAAAGTTAATCCTAAAGCTCAGAAAGGTTAAAACCTGGTCAAGTTCCCTTCTGCTCTTAAGTGCCAGAACACATCCCACCTCTAGTCTATCAAATTCTGTAGCTTTCCATTTTCTAGTACGCCATGCTGCCTCACTCAGCCAAGCAGGAGTCATACCAAGAAGATAGAACATATATGAACATGCCAACATCTCTGCTGAGCAGCAGTGCAGCTTACACAGAAAATGTTGCTGTCTCACTTCCTCACAAATTCAGTCCAGTCCAAGAAAAAGGGAAAGATAACGTGACATTAAAAAAAAAAAAAAAAGAAAAGCAGGTCTGGGGATATAGCTCAGTGGTCCAGTGCCTGCTTTGTAAGCATGAGGTCCTAAGTTCTATTACCAGTAACAAAAAAAAAAAAAAAGACCAACGGCCACAACACAAAGTAAGAAAAAGACCCTATCTGACTGATCAATATACACATGCATCCCTCTATCTTATAAATGTATATCTTATAAGTATAAAGAAAACAAGGGGAGGGGTGTGTTCAACTATTCTTACCCTTGCTTTCACATTCAGAGGTACCCTATGTTTTGTCATTTTCTAAAAAATAGTAGTTGTGGTGGGATTTGACTAGGTTGGCCTAGTTACTAAATAGATCTGTTGCCAAAATCCTACCTTGTTTTTCTACTCAGAGCCAAAAGACGAATCAGAGAGCAAAAAACTAAATCTCCCTCTACCAAAGCACCAAAAAACCCTGAAAGCCAAAGTAACCATGAAGACTGTTGGATTTACCACCAATTATGTGAAAGTAAAATGGTTTCCTCTGATCATGAATCAGTGAAGCCAGAGCAGGTACAACACCATACTTCTCACACTGACTATAACTCACTTAAATAAAAGGATGAGGGAAGGCACAATAGTATATACTTGCTGTCCTCAAGGAGCTAACAGTTTAAAAGAGAGTAAGAAATTTCAAAAAGTGCTATGGAATCATTTAAAAGGGAGGGTGCTGACTATGGGTAGTATTCTTTCACATAAAATAAAGGCTTGGTCCTCAGGGCGGCACTATTAAGAAGTACCATTAAAAGGGGAGGCTGTATGGGAGCGCTTCAGGCCATGTACTCAAAGACAACTGTGGGACTCAGCTCCCCCTACTCCTTTATATGCTTCCTGGCTGAGATGTTCATGGTTAACTGTGCCGATGGGCCACCCTTTCCCGGGCCCACACCAATGTGGCTGCCACATCTTGGTCTTGAACCTCAAAAACCATGAACCAAAATAAAACTCTCTTTATTTCATGTTAGGTATGAGTATTTATGAAAATAGGGGTATTTTCATAATAATGGCACAAAGCTGACTAATATAGATGTTTTCTACATTGAAATAGGGCTGGGTTCAGGAAAGACTTCAGTTGAGATTTAAACAAGAGAGCCGTAACCTAAATTGGCTGGATTTTGGGGTTTTATTTTGTGGAGAATTCTCTGAGCAGACAAATAAAAAATAATACAAAGGAAAATGTACAAAAAGAAAAAGGAGAAAAAATAGCAAAAGGCTTCATTTTGCTGGGACATAAATTCTAACTAAGAAGTCTGGAAGGGATTTTAGCATTGGAGTAAATGTTTAATCACCACCACAATTCTATGGTAGTTATCATTAGCTTCATTTTACTAATGAGAAAATAGGAGCTTGAGAAAAGTCAGGCAGATTATAAAGCTCTCTCATTCTCTCTCTCTCTCTCTCTCTCTCTCTCTCTCTCTCTCTCACACACACACACACACACACACACACACACACACACACAATGACAGGCTGGCTATAAAACTGCCCTCCTTCAGTTCTATGCCCCTTAATGTCATACTTTAATTTCACAGACTATCTTTTATGTGGATATTCAGTATTTGGTTACTGGTATTCAACATTTTCAAAATCCAAACATACACCAAAGTTAATTTAGCACATTCTGGATCTCAAAAATTTGTTACACCAATTTTTATGTTTTCATAAATTTATGTGTGCACACCAAACAAAACCAAATAAATATATTTTTCAGTTAGGTGTCTAAGGTCCCAGAAGATCAAGGCAACAGTAAGACAGCCTACACAGAATTCACTGTATACTCTGTAATGCACAATACATCAGCATCTATTTTATCTGGCAGCAGGAAAAGATGTAAGTCAGGACCCTACAATTATCCCTGTAGAGAGGCATACCAAAGGGAATGTAGGCATAATAGCTACAATAATGGTAACACAAATATCTATCTGTACTTATAGCTACTCAGGCCAAGAGCTTTTAAACACCCACATCTCTAACGCAGCCCCCTCCCTCCATGCAGGTGGCCCAATTTCTTTCTGTTTTTTTCCCAGCCCACATAATTTCAGAGGAATAATCTGCTGCCAGAAACAAGAAGTAAAGAAAACTGTTGTACTTTTGAAACACAGAAAACAAAGCGTCCTAGCCGACCACTCTTCTGTTCCATCAACAAACCAGTATTTCTCCCTTTCTTCTACAGTCTAAACCACACAGAAAGGTAACCCTGGTTACATCCCTTTGCCTGGCATCTAACCTACCCCAGCTGTGCAGCTGTCTAGGTATCCCCACCCCACCTCACTTCCCAGTTATGCAATTCTTTCACTGCATTCTGATCTGTGCTGGTCTCCCCACTACAGTAGATCTTGAGGACAGGGCCCTTCCCTGTCTGCCTTCCTCTACATTCTCAAGAGTCAGCAGGTGCTGACAACAGTTAAAAAAAAAACAAAAACAAAAACAAAAACATGCTGGGTGAAAGACTGCTGCAGGAACAAGGAAGGGGTAGTGGAAAAGGAAATGAGCATAATCTGAGGTCTGAGGGTATATGCTTTCTGCACAGAAACCATGCTTCGGCCTCTGCACTAGAATAAAACGGCAAGGATAACATTCACATAAGAAAAATTGGCCTTTAACAGCTTTAGAAAAAAAAAAAAAAGAAAGAAAAACCTAACAGCATAATTTATTATTTCAAAAAAAACCACTATTTTTATTGGTGTTAAGTCAAGAGCAAAGCAACAAGAAGTATATAGCCTACCAAAAAAAATCTCATAGCATTGCCACTATGCTCTAGTTCCCATTTCCTTACCCTCTCAATTACGAGGCTCCCAAGGAAGCAATGAATACATAATACTCAAGAATACTTAGAAAGACACATCTTCCCAATTCTAAGTGTATTCTGAGGGCAGCTGGCAAGATACATGATTTGTGCCTATTATAGCAGACTTTATTTGGGTGAGGTAGCTACCAAACCCTTAGTAAGGTGTTGGAAACAATGAGAGATCTCAACATATGCCTGAGCAGCATCCTTGCCCAATGAGCTCTGCTGTGGTGAGGCTTTCTCCAGAACTTCTTTCACTCTAATCCATCACCTTTTTCCTCCTCTACCTCCCCTTCCCTCTATCCTTTCCCTCCCCATGCCTTCTCATAACCAGGGACATCTGCTCTTGAATCTTCCCCACTAGGTTCATCAGAACCAAAACAAAACTGATCTAAAAACAGGAAAAAAAATTCATGAGATACAGAGATTTTTTTCTCCCAATTTATGCCCTTCAGTGGTACTTTTTCTTGTTTTTTCCTCCATTGAGAATACAGTAATTATGGGGGAGGCAAGGAAAATGGAGCATCCCAGAAGGATAAACATGAGTCATCTGTAGGAAAATGGATGTACCCTGAGAACATAATGTTAAGTGAAATATATTTGACATACTAGCTTAAGTATCTCATGACTTCTCCTAATTGAAAAACCTAAAGTATAAACAATTTAAAAAACAAAATGAAGGATGCATAGTAGGAATCAGGGATATAAATAGTTTGTGAATGAGAAAGGAATCGATCTAGAGGTTGAGGGAGAGGGAAAGAAAGAAAAGGGGAAGTAAAAAAAATAAAATAAAATGTGTTTTGTACCAACTCCCCATGAATATAATCATGATGCAGTGTAAATATGTACTAATAAAATTTAAAGGAAAAGATGTCACAACTAAAAGCAACCTCATAAATAGGCTCATCATACCCCCATATTTCAAGTAGCGAAAGGCCAGAAAATTAAGAACTACCAATGACAGACAAAATCATGCTCTACACTCTCAAATGCTGAATGGCAAAAGCTGTACCTAATTTGCGTCAGCATTTGATAAATAGTTGATGAACACAATTCGTGGGCAACATAAAACTAAGACCCTTGACGTTTTAGGTCAAGTGCAATGGTTTCCATCCCATGTGACCAGAACAGTGGAGTAAAGAGATGATAATGGAGAATTCAGGCTCCCTCTCTCACCAACCAGGCACATTCCCTTTATCTCTGACATCATCTATGAAATTTCCAACTGCCCTAAAATTCATATACTTAACTGATTTCCTAAAACATCCTTTTTTTTAATACCCAGATACTCCTTTTTAGTAATTCTCTTCAGTTAGCAGATCTTCTTGACTACATTTCTTGAGATTCCCTCCTTAAACTTGATGAATTCTTCTTTTCTTTTTAATTTAGGTATTTGGTACAGGGTCTCACCACACAGCTTGGACTTCTAGTGATTCTCCTGTTTTCAACCTCCCCAGCACTGGGATTATAGGCCTGCATCACCACGCCCAGTCTCAATGGCTAGCTCTGTGGGTGGGGGTGGGGCAGGCACAGCGTGTGTTGCTGGACATCGAATCTGGGTCCCTGCGCTTTTCTAAGCAGTCCGCTGAGCTGTCTTTCCTACTCTGCCCCACCCCACCTGCAGCCCCTTAAACTGGATCACTTACAATAACCTACAAAAAAGCCTTCCCTTAGGCCAATGGGTTTCACCTTGGCAGCAAACTAGAACTACCTGTGCAAGTTTGAGAACAATACTGGGTTTCACCCCAGCAGTGCTAATCTAAATGATCTGGGTAGGGTAAGGCTTAATCACTAGAATTGTTTAAAGCTTCCCAAGAGATAAAGCACAGCTAACTAAAGTTAAGTACCTCTTCCCTACAACCTCAGAAATGCACTGTTTGGTCTATTATATACTCTGAAAACAGCCATTGCCAGTTATTCTTTACTGACAAAACATTAGACTATTCTACAAAACGTAAGACACAGCATGTTGTTAGCAGAAGGCACATTAGAATCATAGCCTTCTTTTGCACCTGTCATATAACACTTTGGTAATTACATCAGTAAAGCTCTATAAATCATCAATGATAATGAACAGCCAGCATCCTGCTAAAAGAATACAGATGAGCAAGCCAGGTGGAGTAACATGTGCCTACAATCCCCCAATCAGGAGGCTGACAAAAGAGGATTGAGACCAGCCTGGCCTACACAGTGAGTTCAAGGACAGCCCGAATTACAAAGCAAGACTGGCTGGGGGTGGGGGTGGGGGGTGGGGGGGGTTTGCTGTATTAAAAGAACCACACATTCTGTTTTTTATTTCTCTACCAAAGATTCCAATTGGTCTCTAGGTAGTTTTCTGTAGTATAAGTGCCATTTCAATCCCAAAGAAACAGAAGAGTATATTGTGTATTTTGAGCTCTGTGTGAAACACCTTTACTTTGTCTGCATGGAAAACTCATTATCTAAGCCCAATTCAAACCTCTCCTGTAGTCAGTCATTCACTCAATAAATACTGAGAATCCACTACATAGCAGAAATTGTTCCAGGCATTGGAAATACAATAAATGAGGCATAAACACTGGTCTTGCAGTGACTAAAGTCTACTTAGAAAGCCAGTAGTAACAAAGATAACTTGAGACAATGGTTATTAGGAGAAAAGAGACAATAAAGTAACGGTAACAATGGTAGTGACTTTTTTTCCAAAAGCACTCATTTGGTTCCTCAAAATTATATCAAGGACAGAAGACTTTTCTTTTTCACACTCTTAATACATTTGCAATGAATATTTGTTCTGCGTTTTTTTCTTTTGCTGTATCTGGAATCCAACTCAGGACTGTGTACTTGCCAGGCAGGTGCTTATGCCACTGAGCTATATCCCCAGCCCTTGCAGTGAATATTGAATGAATAAAAAAAATATGGCTTTTAAAAAAGAAGAAATTAGCTGGGTGTGGTGGTGCAAGTCTGTAATCCCAGCTCTTGGGAGGCTGAGGCAGGAGGATCACTGAGAGTTCAAGACCGGCCTGGATTACAAAGTCAGCCTGAATTGCATAGTGAGACCCTGCCTCAAAAAGACAAAAACTATGATTAAGTAAATACGTTTGAAAAAGAAAAAAAAAAGATTAAGTAAATGTAACTAGCTAAAAACCAAGACACATGAACCCGAGTTACTTCCATTACTTACAAGATTCTAAGGAAGACTCCTTTCCCTCTGAAAAAAAATGAGTGAATGGAGTGAAACATATATGGTAATGCTCACCAAACCAACAAAAAGAGATAAGTGTGCAGATGGGAATTTCAGCATTGCAACAAATAGACCAGTCCCAAGGAACAGCCACTCTCTAGCTCTGTGAGGGCACACCTGTAGAACATATGCCTCAGCAGGTTGTTTGTATCACTGAAGCTATAAAATGATCGTCATCACTGATCTAGCTTCTACAGATTGCCAATATCAAGGGATATGAGGCCAGTACAGCTGAGAGATCCCAAAAATCTGGATTTCATGTGAGCTTTACTCAAATGTCTTTAAGAATTGAATAGTCAAAACACAATCCATGTGCAGGAGCTGGACCACTGGACTACAGTTTGCCACTTGAGCCAAGATCATCTTTAAGGCCTTCCTGGATCTAAGAGTCACCACACTAAATGAAGTATCTTCTCCAATATAAACACTAAAGAGATAAAAAGGATAGTAGAACACAAAGAAAAAACAATCTTCTTCCTACCGTGTTCCAATCATATATCAAAAAAAAAAAATCATTAATTCAACAGGAAGCAAATCCTTATTACCTAGAAAGAAAATGCTGCATTTTGAACAGTAAGAAAACCAATTCTAGTCTCTCAGATTATAATGCTGCTGTAAAACACAGTGAACATGTAAATTTTTAAAAAATTATTACAGTAAAAGACACATTCCCATCAAAATAGTCTCTCTCAGGCCTGGGGAGATGGCTTGGAAGTTTAAGTGCCTGCCTGAAGCACCCAGGTTCAATCCCCAGCACTGCATGCCATGCTGGCCCCAGAACTGGACATGGTGGTGCACACCTGTGATCCCAGCACAGAAGAGGCTGAGATGGGAGGATCACTATGAGTTTGAGCTGCACAGTGAAACCCTATACCAAACATATAAAAGATTTCTAATTTTTTTTAAAAAATTGTCTTCTTCATTTTGAATATACTTATTCCAACCTTCTTGCCACTTTCTGAAGTAGTCCTGAAAGTCCTCTTTCATAAATGTCTTTATTTGCCCTGTTCTAGCTGTCTCAATACCCATAACTGATTCAAAATGTTAAATATTCACTTTACAGTGGATCATCCCTCGCTAGACATGAAGTATACTACATTTTTTAGCAACTTAGAGCCGGACTGTTGTGTTCTTGTCCGTCTGTTCTTACTATATATTTCTCTCCTACAGCTTACAGAGGCACATACTTTGCACATACATGCACACACAGATACATACACACCCTACACAGCACCTAGCAAGGAAATTAATAATGCTGAAGACAGCAAGAAACCCTAAAGACACAGCAAGAACCTGATATGGACAGTAGGATGAAAGAGAATTAGTAATTCAGACTCAACGAACTCCTGTAAAGCACAAACTGAGAACCATGATTTGTGGGCTGTGCTCCCTCAGCTAAAAGGTAAGGAAGTTCACTGAATAGAAAAACCAACTGTACCTGCTGTGAAGGTGGGAAAGGAAAAAATAAAATATTTGTGCCCAGAATAAATATTTATTTTCCTAAGACTAAGTCGTTATAAAGGACGAAATTTGAAAGTGAAAGGTGTTTTCATACTGTCATTAGCAAAGAAAAAAAATATATATATATTTTATATGTCTACTTTCTTTAAGAAAGCCTCCACTGGACTAGGAAGCCCAAAATCTACTGCAAATGTACCACTAATGTGTTTTGAAACTAAAAATAAATAAATAAATATTAAAAAAAAAAAAAAAAAGAATCTAGGAAAGCACAGACTTCTCAGAGCCCACACGGTGGGCTAAGCTCTCCAGCCACAGCAGGGGGAGGGGGGAGGGAGGTGCTCTATGTCAGCTGGAGGCGCTGAGCAGCCCTGGATCACAGTCTTTGATGAACAGAAAATAGCAAAGAAGTTGTCATGAACAGGTATAATTGACTCCCCTGGCTGGGGAAAGGAAGGCTAAGCAAAAACACTGCCAACCTGGGCATGATCGCTTAAGCAAAATGCAACGGGAGCCGGGCTCCAAGGGGCAGGTGGGGAGCAGGGTCTGGGAAGAATCGCTGGGCTCTACAGGAAGCGACCCCAGGCAGGAGTCTGTGTCCCGTGAAAGCCACATTTCCAGCACACAGGTAGTTGCTGCCAACCTTCTAGAAAAAAAAAAAAAAAGAAGCCCAAAGTAAAAAGAGACAATGAGCAATACAAAAGAAGAGATTACCAGCCAGAACAGCTAAAAGTATAGACATCTTCCAAACCCCTCCCCTCCCACTTCCAAGGTAAAACAAGTTACCCACATTAACTTTTTCACACTAGCAATGATCACTGAACTTAAGGATTATACTATCAAAGTGCTTAACTCAAGTTCCACACAGGCTTATATGACAACAGAGATCTATGGGCCAACGAGATAGCTCAGTGGACTAAAGCGCCTGCTTAGGCAAGTTTAGGCAAGTGCAGGGACCAGGGTTCGATCCCTAGCACCACATGCCTTGCCAGCCCTGCATAGGGTACAGTCTGGGGATAGTGGCACATGCTTGTAATCCCAGCGATGGGAAGGCTGAAAACAGGAGGATCACTATGAGTCTGAGCTGTGCAATGAGACCTTATAACAACCAAACACATTAAGAAAGGGGGGGCTGAGGGCCAGCCTGATAGCTCAGCGGACCAAAGCGCCTGCTTAGGTAGAGTGCAGCAGCAGGGGTTCAAATGCCAAAGTGCAGTGCCAGCCGGCCCCCGGAACATGCTGAGACAGTGACAGAAACTGGGTGTGGTAGCATGAACTTGTAAAACCAGGTCTTGGGAGGATGAAAACAGGAGGATCACTACAAGTCCAATCTGTGTAGTGAGACCCTGTAGACCCTGTACTAAATGCATTTATATATATATATATATATATATATATATATATATATATATATATAATCATTCCACCATTTAAGTTTCTCAAAGTTACGGTACTCACTGATGGAAACAATTCTTTCAGTCTTACATTTGTGAAGTGTTACTTGTAAACAATGCACCAAGAAGGCATTAGTTTCTAAATGTCACTGTGTTAAATTTAGGCTGGTACAAAAATCAAGAGGAAGAAAACAGATTTGGGGTTGCCTCAAATCCTTTTATGACTCTAAATATACAGAAGTTACATTTGAGGACCAGATCCTAAATATTGTACTAATTTAGCAGCAGAAAATAGATTCTATCAATTACTATCACAAATAAATGCACTATGAACTCATATTATTAAATAACAAGTTAAAACTTAACCAGATTCCTCAAAATTACCAAAATTCAAATGGCTAGTTAATGTTTCAGCCATAAAAACAAAACAAAACAAAAAACAACAACAAAAAAAAATTTTAAAATAAGAGTGCGAGGGGCACATGCTTAAGGGAAAAAGGCATTAAAATTTAAAAAATTATTAAAATACAACCCTTCCGGGGCCGGCGAGATGGTTCAGTGGTCTAAGGCACCTGCTTAGGAGAGCTCAGGCAACTGCAGGGACTGCGGTTCGATCCCCGGCACCACATGCTGCGCCAGCCCCACCACCAGGGCAGGCTGAGCCAGCCACGAAATAAATAAATAAATAAACAAACACAACAAGCAAACAAATAAATAAATAAATTAAAAAAAAAAAATACAACCCTTCTGGTGATAATAATGAACTTTTCCTACTTATACCAGACTAGCCTCTAGGCAGGTATTCTATCAGTCCATCACAAAAAAGCACATGCTACAACAGCAGTGATTCAAACCACAAAACCTGTAACAGGTGAGGGCTACTAAACCAGTTTCTAATGGCTTAATAACTAGGCATCTAAAATGAGACAATAAGTCTTACCTCCTTTTTTTGTCAAAGAACAAAAAGATCACTACTGATCTACTTTAACAGGAGGGGAAATGGATGAAAACTTGCCCAGAATCAGAAAAAATTTTATCCTACAATGTATTTAAGACAATGGCACTTTTTAAAAAAAGATTTCCAGGTAATAGTAATAAGCAGTCAAGATTGAGAAACACTAGTTTAAGCCTTGAAACAAATTAGCTACTTAACTATTGAAATCCACAGCAGAACATTAAAAAGAGGCTGTGGGCCTTTGAATACAACTTTATCTTAAAGGATTATCTCTAGCAAAAGAACCAAACATCAGAAAGTGATAATTTATCATGAAAACCTTGGAACTAGCATTCTGCACAGATACAGTTTCAGTTCTAAATCCTATAATTTACCGAACCTTCTAATAAATATTGGGCTTGGTATTTATCAACCATTATGCTAGATGCTAAGAATGTCAAAAGAAACGGTCACTGCCCATACCCTCAAGGGGTAGTGTGGCAGTACACGTAAACAGGCTTTTATACTCTCGTATAGTTTAGATCAAGAGTGTCCCACAAAGGCTCAAGCGTTAAAAGTTTGGTCCCCAGTCTGAGATGATTGATATTGGGAGGTGATAAAACCTGTAAGAAGTGGAGCCTAGTGACAGAAAGTTAAGTCACTAGAGGTGTGTCCTTGAAGGCAATACTGGAATCCTAGTCATTTCCTCTCTTTTTTGCCTCCTGCCCAGGCCATCATGAGGTCAACAAGTTTTCTCTACCATTTACTCACACTCTGATGTACTTGTGCCTCCATAAGCCCAAAGCAACAGGGCCAAACACTATGGAATGACACTTGTGAAAACAAGCCAAAATACACCTTTCTTCCTTTTAAGGATTGTCTCAGATGTTTGTCACAGTAGTGGAAAGCCAGCACACAATAAAATAAATGTCAGATAGCAAAGAGTACAGCTTGCTAGGGCAATAATTAGGAGAGTTTCAAACCCTTAGACATTTAGCCAAAGATTCCCCTAAAAATCTGACCAATAAGTACAGATCTCAAAAGATGACGGTTTGTGCTACAAAAAGTGGAAGGAGAAATGTTTCTAGAGTAGCATAAGGCAGAGTACTATATGCATAAGTGGGTGCAGGGCTAGGACAGATGGGATAGAAGACAAATCACCAACATCATTTAACTGCATTAAAGGGCATGGATATGATTACAGAGAGTTGTTTCAGAAGAAGCACTCTAAGGAGGATTACTATGATGCAGTGATAGGAGATGAAAACAGTAAAACTAAAACCAAAAAGATCATTTACAAGGCAAATGCATAAGCCCTAGCATGGATCACTAAATAACAAAAGAAGGGCAAGAATTCTGCTGAAAGAACAGTTGAATAGGTACTAGCTTTAGACACACACATTGGGTTTACAGTGGCTACAAAGTAACAAAGTACAAACTACATGCTAAGTAGGGGGACAAAGACATTTAAACTACAGAAGAGGTCTAAGCTACCAATAGCAATTTGAAGTTGTCATAATATAATGCAAAATCAAGTCTTAGCAATAAATGAATTCACCCCAGGATAGCATATGAATTAAAATGAAGCCAAAGGCCCACAAGAGAATCCATTTTTTTTTTTTTTTGGTGGGGGGAAAGGGTCTATAGGGTGTTCAGGGTCTCAGTACTAGATCGGACTCGTAGTGATGTGCCTGTTTACAGCCTCCCAGGAGCTGGGATTACAGGTGCACGCCACACACCCAGTCTCAGAATCCACTTCTGAGGAAAATTCCTGAGGATTTTTTAGGAATCCATTTCTGTGAATGTTCACTGTCAGACAAAGCAGCAAACATCTCAAAAGGATATTAATAGAGGGGCAGGGCAACAGAGGCATTGCAGGGCCAAAGACAACAGAAAAGGGATATTCAGTGGATTTAAACACATGGAAGATTTACACACATGGAGGTGAATGGTGGCATTCAGGAAAACTTTCAATGTATTTGAGGGGGAAAAGACACATGTAATGAGTTCAAAGGGTATTTTAAGAAGCTGACCTATAGAAAGAAGAGTGAAAAGGAGCTGGGGGAGAAGATGATTATACAATTAAATGTGCTGGACTATCTACTCTGCTTAAAGTTGATAGAAAAGAATATAGAAAGGCAGATATTTCATCTTGGAAAGAGATCCAAGTAATGTTCACCAGAGAAAGGAAAGGTAGAACAAAGGTAGGAAGGAAGGTATATTTCATAACACAAAGAGTTCTAATCATATGACTTCTATTATATCTATAAATGAAAAAGCAGGATTTCTTGCTATGAGTCAAGGAAAATGAACATAGGATGACAACGAATGCTTAAATGAGTCACTGTGGCAAATCCTAAAAGTCATTTAAGAACAGAAAGACTCCCCAGGCCTGCCATGTGGGTCCTGCTCCCAGGGCAGGCTGAGATGAAAACTGAGACTGGGCGTAGTGGCGCATGCCTTGAGCCCAGCTCCTGGGAGGCTGAAAATAGGAGGATCACTATGAGTCCGATTTAGTAGTGAGACCCTAAACACCCTGTAGGTCCTTCCCTAAAATAAAAACAAATTAAAAAAAATAAAAATTTAATTTAAAAAATTAAAGAAAAGAAGAACAGAAAGACTTATCAGACAGGAGTCCAACCTAAAAAGTTGGAAACCGTGAAGGCAATTATACTGATCAGGACCCCCAATTTGTGCTAGGTAGGTAAAACAAAATTTTAAAACAGAGAAAGATCAAGGATATTGACCACAAAGCTGTTGAAGTAAAGAGCGTTTAAGTCTAAGCAAGATAGAGATAGAAGCAAGGAGAGGGTATAGCAAAAAGGCAGACAACACAAAGGGCCAATGTCTTGGATTTCTCAGGGTCTGGAGGAAAGACTCAGTAAGAATGTCTGAAGGAAGAACTGGAAGAGTTTAAATCTCTTTAAGTTTTCAGAAATTAGCTCCAAATTGACAAACCCAGGATGTAAGCCTTAGAACAAATGGTAAAAATGAGAGAACATTCAGTAAGCTGATTATTTAAAGGAACAAGACACTAGTTAAATCTTTCCCACAGACACACAAGTCTCCTAAGATACTGTCAATATTTATAAGAAGAAAGCCCACAATCCAAAAGCCTACAATTTTTATTTGTTTTCTAAACGAAGGGGAGGGACAGGACAATAAATGACAGCACAGAGTAAGGGAAGAGGATACACTAGATAGATACATGGGCTTTACAAAAAGAGAATTTTACTCAAGGATACAAGAAAAGGAGAGGAATCAGGGTAAGGACCCACCCAACACAATGGAAATAGCCACTAGGAGGGAGTAGGATGTCCTCAGAAAGAAACCAAACAGCCAAGAAAAAGGGGTAGAAATAATAGGCAGCCATGAGGTGGAAATGAAAGGAGTTAGTTTACTATAATACAGGGAACATGGACATGGTACAAGGGAAGTAACTACTAGAAAATCAGAATCAGAGAGAAAAAACACAAAGTTAGTGAGCCTAAGAACACAGGAACACACAGGTTGCCGCAGGCACTTATCTTCTGGATGCCGACTGAGGGAGGGCAGAGTGATCTGTTTGCTGCTGTAAGATTTCTTTCTTCTTTTTAATTTAGGGAAGGGTCTACAGGGTGTTTAGGGTCTCACTACTAGACTGAAATCATAAGAATCTGCCTGTTTATAGCACCACGCCCAGTTTCAATTGTGGTCTAAGCGTGCCCCAGAGGCAGAGCTGGCACAGCAGGGCCCAGGATCGAACCCTCAGCCCGAGCCCACTTGCAGGTGCTTTAATCTGCTGAGCTATTTGGCCAGCCCTTGCAAGGTTTACAGAAGGAATTAGCTCTAGTAAGTCCTTAGCAGAACATTGGAGAGGGGGCAGAAGCACTCAACATCAATTAACCAGATTTCAGTGAGTTTCCGGGAGTCATAGTCTAAGGACCAGACCAGACAGGGTAATTTGAAAGCCACTACATGATCTCTACGGTGTAAAAACAGTATCAGCCTCAACTGCTGGAGAGAGAAGAACCTGAGATGAAAGCAACCAAGAAAACCCTCTGAGTGGAGTCAGTTATGATCTGGATTGATACAGAGTGACAAAAAGAGGCACAAGATCCTGGCTTTTGACAGCTCCAATAATAATAACTGACCAACCAATTGCTAATTTCAAATAATGAGAGCTCAAGAGTAAAGAACTTTGACTCCTCTAATCAAAAATAAAAATCAATCAAATTTTTGCAAATGTAATTTATAAATGTAACTAAGCCCCATGGTGAGTGCTTTAGTTGTATTATCTCATTAGTTCCGTAATTGTGAAGTGTAAACCATTAACATTTTACAGATGAAGAAAGTGAGCCTCAGAGAAATTAAGAAACTTGCCCCAAGTTATAAACCTATCAAATGGCGAAGTTAAGAGAATTCTAACCCAGACTCTTAACTACTAAGCCTGCCTGACTTACCATAACAACAGATGTTGCTGACATACTTAAATATGCATCCTTTTAAACATACAACTCAGAATGTAAGTATTACTTGATGTTTTGTTTTATTTTGTTTTGTTTTGTTTTTATATATATTATGGCCAGCTCAGCCTGCCCGGGGGTGGGACTGGTGCAGCACACAGTGCTGGGGATCAAATCTGCAGTTGCCTAAGCTTGCCTAAGGAGGTGCTTTAGACCGCTGAGCCATCTCACCAGCCATATAAGTATTACTTGAGAATAACAAAAATAAATAGATGCGTAAGAACATGTCTATTACTTATGTAACCTGATATCTATTTTTATTAAAGATGTTTTGCCATTTAATATTATCAAAATTACATACTATATAATCGTAAAAAAAAAATGCATCTGGAAGATTTTTTTTTTAAAAATTAAGGTTTATTGAAAGTATTTCATTATTTGACC
>PVKN010008913.1:0-24465 GCA_004027915.1 Capromys pilorides | reverse complement strand
CACACTCACAGGCGCAGGACCTTCCTCAGGCCTCCCCGGCCTCAGGGGCCTTAGATCTGGTGACTTCTGGGGAGGGACGGGGTCCTGTCCTCCCTGCAGCAGTGACACGGAGAACCTGGGGAAGTCCTTGATCGAGAGCCCAGTCAACAGCCCCAAAAAACTGGAGAGGCTGCCAGATGCGGGTGGCAGACACCTTCAGGCCAGCCCTCAGGGAGGCTGCGGCAGCAGGGTCACAAGTTCCAGCCCAGCCTCTCCAGCCTTGAGACCCTTCCTCACGATAACAAGTGAAAGGGCCAGAGACACAGCTCAGGGGGAAGGCGCTGCGGTCAGTCTGCAGTACCCTAAAAAAAACACGGGCGAGGCACCCGCGAAGGAGGCCTCAGTCCTAGCAACTGTCCTCCGAAGGACCCCTGCTCAGGCCCTCCTGGGTCCTGACTCTCCACACAGCGCCAAGGGAAGGAACCTGCACATGATGCTTGGCCTTTGGACCCCACAGGGACCAGCCTGAGATGGGATGGGTTTCTAGGCCTGGCCGGAGAAGCGCTGCCGGCTCTGGTGGCCGAGGGGCGCCTCCTGTGGGGCGAGGCGGGCTGTGAGCGCGAGTGCCAGGCCCCTGTAGTGTGGGCAGAGCCTGGGGCATGCGGCGAATGGGCAAGACGGGCGCTGGGCACTGCGGCAGCCCTGATGTCGCAGGGTGGCTTATGTGTGGCTCAGTGGCCACTTTGGGACTCTCACAGATCTACGTAGAGGGCCTCCCAGCATCCCCGGTCCTGCCCCTGCCCTTGTCCCTCCTGGCCCAGGAGGAGAGTGGCTGGGAAGTGCCCGAGGCTGTGACCTAGGTACCGGGTGGCGCGACTTTGTTTGCTGCCCTTTGTCCAGGGCCAGAGTCCAGAGGCGGAGGCGGTCACCGGCCAGGGAGGGCGCCTAATTACAGAGGTGGCAGCCACGCCGAGACACTGCACGCTGCACTGTGACTCTCGTCACTCCAGAGCTCGGCTCCGGGGCCTGCGGCATGGGGCAGGGCTGGAATGCCAGAAGGGACACAGCGCGATCAGAAAACAGAGATAGGATGGCCAGAAATAGTGCAGGCAGACGCCCGAGGGGGTGGGGGACAGGGGGCGGCCCCCGCAGAGCGCAGCAGAGCCTGAGGCCCAGACCCTCAGCAAGGCAGGCGCAGACCCAGGACTTGGGGAGCCCAGGACAGCTTGCACCAGCAGGAGTATGGTCTGCTCGCTCTTTCTTTCTTTCTTTCTTTCTTTCTTTCTTTCTTTCTTTCTTTCTTTCTTTCTTTCTTTCTTTCCCTTCCTTCCTCCCTCCCTTCCTTCCTTCCTTCCTTCCTTCCTTCCTTCCTTCCTTCCTCCTTTCCTCACTTCTTTCTCTTTTGAGACAGAGTCTCACTACATATCCCAGGCTGGCCTTGAGCTCCTGGTGATCCTCCTGCCCCAGCCTCCCGAGTGCTGGGAGGACAGGCATGCCTTTCCAGGAAGGCTGCTTTCTGAGCTGGGCCTCCCCGGCGACCGGCCCGCCCTGCCCTCCTGGAGTGGTTTTGCCAGGCAGGTGAGCGAGACCTCCCACCTGAGTCACCCTGGCTCCTGCTCCTGGCCCAGGCAACTCCAGCACAGGCTGACACAGTGAGGGCCCCACCTGGCCTGGCAGCACCCCGCCCTCGGCCCCGCCAGCCCAGCTGCCTGCCCCAACAAGATCCGCTCCCACAGGAGGCTGGACTCCCAGGGGCGCACACACTCGCACACACCACGGGGACAGCAGCGTCTCCCCTTGCACATAGTAGGCAGTGGCAGGAGCCAGCCGGGACAGGGACTTTGCTCTAAGGCCCTGAGAGCAAGGTCCTGGCAGGACTGCGACTTGAACCCCTGGGGTGGTGCAGGCTGTGGCTGGCCAAGGCCCAGCTGGCAAGCCTTTGGGTGGTACCGGAATCAGTGCCATGGGCCTCCTGTCCTCCAGGTCTCTGAACCCCAGTGAACCTAGGAAAGCTGAGGCCCCACCCCTCCCCCACTGTAGTGGGAACCCAGGGAGCCCAGGGCCCGCCCAGCCCAGCCCAGGCCCCCAGGGAATCTGAGAATTGAGATTCTTAAATATTTCATCAGCACTTCAGCCTCCTCGAAGCAGCAGCCAACTTACAGCTCATGGGTAATTTATGGCCCCAGCTGAGAGGGTGGGGCAGGTGGGGGATGGGAAAGGCCAGGACCAGGCCGTCCAGGGGGACATTGTCCAAGAGCTGGCAATGGACAAGGTGAGGGGGACCAGGCTCCGAGGCCAGGGACTTTCCATTTCTGAGGATAGCAATATAATTTAAAATGAGTAAGTTTTAAAAAGGCATATCGGGGGCTAGAGAGATAGCTCAGTAGAATAAGTGCTAGCCTGGCAAGGGCAGGGTCCTGAGTTCAATCCCTTGTACCCCAAAAAAAAAAAAAATGCTTATCAGGCCAGGGAAATAACTCAGCTGTCTAAGTGCCTAAGTGCCTGCCTGGCAAGTGTAAGGACCCAGGTTCAATCCCCAGTGCTATACGCTGTGCTGGCACTGGAACCAGGTGTGGTGGTGTATGCCTACAATGCCAGCACTGGGGAGGCTGAGACAGGAGGATCGCCACGAGTCTGAGCTGCATAGTGAGACTCTGTACCCAATAAGTAAATAAAAGATTTTTTTAAAAGGGTTATCAGGGGGGCCGGGGAGATAGCTCCGTGGTACAAGTGCCTGCCTGGCAAGTGCAAGGTCGTGAGGTCGAACCCCGGTCCCACCAAAAAAAAAATAATAATAATAAAATAAAAGGGTTATCATGGCCGGGCGTGCTTGCGCATGCCTGTAATCCCAGTACTTGGGAGGCTGAAGCAGAAGGATCAGTGAGAGTTCGAGACCAGGCTGGGCTACAAAAGTGAGATCAAAGCCAGCCCAAACTGCATAGTGAGACCCTGTCTCAAAAAAGAAAATAAATAAATAAATAAATAAATAAATAATATAAATAAAACAAAAGGGTTATCATGGGCCAGGGAGATGGCTCAGTAGAATAAGCGCCTGCCTGGCAAGGACAAGGTCCTGAGTTCAATCCCCAGTACCACAAAAAAAAAAAAAAAAAAAGGGCTATCAAAACAACGGTGCTGAAGGTTAAACTTATAGAACAAGCATTTTCTCTCTTCCATCCTACCTCATTCAGAGATGCTAACAAAATTCAGGGGACAGCCAGGTGTAGAGGGATGCTTCCGTGATCCCAGCAACCTGGGAGGCTGAGGCAGGAGGATCCTACCAGGAAAGAGTCCTCCCTGGCTGTGGGCGCCCCAAGGACTCCCCGCCCCGCCCCTCCAGGACCAGGGTGCAAGGCCTGCCTGATGTAGGCAGGCTGAGTGCTGGCCCCCCGCCCCTCCTCCAGGAAGGCCACGGGCTCTGCGCCTCTTCCTCTGCCAGGAGCAGAGCCTCATGTGCTTTATCAGAGCAGACAGTCGCATCGCCCTGGACTTCTCTTTACTGATGACCTCGTGACCTAGGACTGAGTTCTGGGTGTCAGAGGTCAAGGATGCCTCTTGGAGGATGGGTCACTCAGCAAGCACATCCTCCCCTTACCTCGGTTTCCCCCCTGAGTCACAGGCAGGAGAGGTGCTCGTGCCCCCAGGGCTGTTTGGGACAGAGGAGATGCTATCCAGGGGCTGGCGCCGGCTAGGCGGGGCTGGCAGGTGATTAGGGGAGATGCCTCCCAGGCTAGGCCTGGGGTCTGGGCCGGGACCCTAGGTCACCTGAGAATTTGGGGGTCAGGGCCAGGCAGGGCCACAGCAGCCCTGAGGGCCAACTTAGGTGCTTGGGAGTGCCATGTGCATCGGGGCACCCATCAGAGCTGCTCTGGAGAGAAGCCACAGGCGGAGGCGGCTGGAAGAAGCCCCCACAGAGGGGGGCTGGTGGGGCCTGGGCCCTGGTGCTGCCAGGACCTCCCGTCAGGGAGGCTGCTGGACACGGTCCTGTTCTGTGCTGGCCTGGAACTCATGGTGATCCTCCTGCCTCAGCCGCAGGTCCTGGGGTGACAGATCTCCACCGTCACATCTGGAAGCTGCTATCCTAAGTGACCCCAACACCGCAGCCCCCGGGGCCGTGGAGGTGATGGTGAAGACCAAGGCTTGGCCTACCACTCAGCAGCCCCCAAGGCTGAAGACAACCACAGGGCCTGGGCTCCCTCCCTTCCCTGCTTCTCCAGGCTGCTGTAGGGCAGCCCAGCCTCACACCCCACCGCACCCCATCCCCAGGGAACCCTGGACAAGTTGCTTCTTGTTCCCAGCCTCCGGGAGCAGCAGGGACCTGAAGAAAATAATAAGAGGATCACAGAGCTTTGCCCCCCACAATGAGGGCGATCAGTATGCGCTATGAAGTATACTAAAAAAACAAATTTTAAAAAGGAAATGTTTCACGGAGCTTGTCCTCCTACCACTCAGGAGGCTGAGGCAGGAAGATCACTGTGAGTTCCAGCCCTGCCTCAACTGTGTAGCAGAACCCTCTCTCAAAACAAACAAAAAATAATTTAAAAAAAAATGTATTTAAGGAGCTGGGCGTGGTGGCGCACGCCTGTCATCCCAGCACTTGGGAGGCTGAGGCAGGAGGATCGGTGTGAGTTCCAGACCAGCCTGGGCTATAAAAGTGAGCTCAAGGCCAGCCTGAACTGCATAGTGAGACCCTGTCTCAAAAAGAAAAAAAAAATGTATTTAGGGGCTAGGGAGATAGCTCCATGGCACAAGTGCCTGCCTGGCAAGTGCAAGGTTGTGAGTTCGAACCCCGGGCCTGCCATAATAATAATAATAATAATAATAATAATAATAATAATAATAAATGTATTTAGTACAGGGTCTCACTACACAGGTTGGACTTGTAATGGTCCTTTTGTTTTCAGCCTCCCAAGGGCTGCCACCACGCCCATCTCACCTGCAGCCTCACAGTGCCCCAGTCTGAGTCTACCTAAGCAGGCTCCCCTGCAGCCTGGACACTGGGGAGACTGTGGGGCCCAAGGTGAGGCTGAGATGGTGGCAGCGGGGCTGAGAATTTGGCCCCACCAGTTCTGCCAGCTGTGGGGGAACAGTGACAAGGGCACCAAGAGAGACGGGAGGGGCCTGAGGCCCCCAGGCAAAGGGAGTGAACAGGAGAGGCGGGTACTGCAGGCCACACAGGAAGGGGCGCAGCCCACCCAGGCTCACACTTAGGAACACACACTTGTGTGCATGCGGACTGGAAACCGGATGCGCATGCACACAGGCCTTGACTCCCGGCCCACCCCACCTCCGTGTCCCCCTTGAGTACTGAGTCTTTGAGTGTCTTGCTGTGCAGTTCAGGCTGGCCTCGAGCTCTCTCTGTATAATCTTGGGCTGGTCGCGACTTCAGTGATCCTCCTGCCTCAGCTTCCGAGCACTGGGGTTGTAGGCGTGCAGCACCACGCCTGGCTCTTACATAACTCTTAAATCACTGCTGGTCTAGCCGGACCTGAACTCCGAGGACCTGGCGCCCAGCCTGTGCTGCTCCCAGTTGTGTAGCAAGCTCCAGGGAACCCAGTAGGTGTTCAACACGAATGAGTGTGAAGTGATCCCTGGGCACGCTCGGACACACGCATGCACTTGGCAGATGTACATCTGGGCACCCACACGGCCTCCACGCGTGGGCACCTTTAGACCCACCCCAGCGCCGGATTCCAGAGCTGCTGCTCACCGCGCCACGCAGCTGGGACTCGCTGAAGCACACCTGCCCGGAGCCTAGGGAGCGGGGCCGGGCCCGCAGCCAGCTGGGAAGGGGTGGGGCGGGCAAGGCTGCCCAGGCGCGGGCGTTGTGAGGAGGAGCACGGAGGACAAGGTCACCAGGTCCCCAGACAGACTCTGGTCTCACCCTTAGTGCAGGAGGCGCTTGGGGAGGGCCAGGGGTTTTCCTGGTCACTGAGGGGCGGAGCCAGGCACCTCAGAAGAGGGAGGGCAGGGCAGTTCCCGGACCGGCGCTCGCTCGTTCGCTCGCTCATTCACTCGCAACCTCAGGCCCAAGGGCAGTGGCGCTCTGCAAAGAACCGGACCCACCCAGCAGGCCGCCTGGGCCTTCTGGGGAGACCGCGCCCCACGCCCCCTGGTGGCCAACCCGGGATCGCACGCCGCCTCCAGCCGGTGCAGCTGGTCCCCAACGACGCTGGACTCCAGGCATTGTCCTTCGCCCAACAATGAGCATTTATTGAGCACCCACTGTCTACTGGAACTCGTGGACTCCTGCTCCAGGGCTCCTCAGCCCCGCAGCCCCGCAGCCCCTCTGTCACTCTGGCAGGGACCCAGCCCCGGCCTAGTCTCCTGCAGGAGGTCCTCCAGGAAGCAGGGGGACCCCGGTCAGCCCCTGCACACTGCCCTGCTACCACCCTGTGGCCGGGACACTTCAGCGGCAGCGGCGCGCTCGGCAGGGACAGGCCAGCAACGTCCAGTCAGATGTTCATAAATAGTCCTGGCTGCGCCCCAGCTTCCTGAGCTCTGGGGGAGAAGGGAATGGTGACCCCTGGGGTGACCGCTTCTCATGCCAGCTCAGGCTCTAGCTCTGAAAATGGGAGACAGATGAGACAGGGTGGGATGAACAGGGCCAGCAGGGGCCTAGGTCCCGTCTCTTTCCGAGGAGGCGGGGCCGGATCTCAGCTAGTCGTGGCCCCAGGCCCAGTGAGGAGCTGCTGCGATCCAATCAAGGCCAGCAGGAGGTCTTAGGACCCACTGTCCCCAGCCCTCCACAGGTCCCATCCTCACCAGCCTCAGCCTCGTCCCCCTTGGCGTCTGGCTCCTGCCACCAGTCTGCATAGAGCCCTTCCTCGTAGTCCCCAAGCCCCTCGAACTCTGCATCAGATGGGGGCTGCCCGGGCTCTGGGGCTGGCTCCGCCTCCTGCAGCTCCATCTAGAGAACCCAGGTCAGGGTGAAACTGTGTCACCATAGGCCCAAGCCTAGCCAGGCCCCCCAGAGCCAGGGCAACCCTGCCCCATCTCAGACCCCAAAGTGGCCTAATGCGGGGGTCTGGCCCTGTGACCCTCAGCACTTGTGGTCCTCATCCCTCCCACCCTGGCCACGGCCACCCTGCCCAGCCTGGACAACTCCAGCTATGTCCCCCAGAGCCAGACGTGGGCCCTGGGACCCTTGCTGATGACCCACTCCAGGGGCATCCTCCTTCCCACGAGACCCGGGGATGGGGACCTCCATTCTCCAACTTGCTCCAGCCCCACACCTGAGGTCTGTCAGACAATAGGCAGCAAGCAACGAGGTGACAGTCACCAACAGGGTCAAGACTCCCGGTCTCTGGCTTTAGGCTGCCTCTGCAAATGCTTCACAATCTTTCCTTTCTGCAGTGCTGGGAACCCGGGGCGTCTGCACCAGCCTGAGCTACATCTCCAGCCCTGCTTTATTTCTTGAGACAGGGTCTCAATAAGTTGCTGAATGGTCCAGGCTGGACCTGAACCCGGATCTTCCTGCCTCAGCCTCCCCTGCCAGTCCTGGGATGACAGGCACGTACCACCACGTACCACCCACCAGGTGTCCTTGGTCTCTCTTACCTTTCACCTGCACAAACCGAGCAGGGCACTGCTGCCCCTTGGGGCGGCTACAGAAGCGGGGAGGTTCCCTAAGCCTGGCCTGAGGCTACCAAGGAGCCAAGCAGCGGAGACGGATGAGACAGAATCCTAGCCGGCCACCACTGCACAGCACGCCATCACTCACTGGCTTAGGCCACCCCAGGTGTCTCAGGAGGCATCTGTACCCAGGAGCAAGGGCTGGGGCAGGTGGCTCCCATGGCCTGGGTCCTGACACAGAGGGGGCTGGGACAGAAGCCCAGGCTCCTGATGCCAACTCCAGAGAAGGCCGAAACAGGAGGGCTCAGAACCGGGACCTAAGGACTCTTCCTTTGGGGAGGGACACTGTGTGAGCCAGGCCTGGGGCAGTGCAGGAGGACTCTGGGGACCCCGGGGTGAGCAGAGGCAGGCAGGTCTGTGACCCCCATGGCTGTGCTGAGGCCCAGCCGCTGACCTCGTCATCAGCCTGCAGGTGGGCATGGGCGTAGTCCAGCAGCTGCCGCAGCTCAGCTGTCTGATTGTGGTAGAGCAAGGCCTCCTGGGGGAGAGACGACATGGGTGAGCAGGGGACCATGGAGCAACGGCAGCTTTGAGCTGATCACGCAGTTCAAGCCACCGGAGCTATGGGCTGGGGAGGACTCTGGAGTGCCAGGCTCTAGGGAAGAAGAGTGCTGGAACCTGTCAGCAGTGTCCACTACCCATGAGGGAAGTGGCCTGTTACCTCGTGCGGGAGGCTCAGCCACATCCCCAAGCCACACAGCTTTGGCACTGGTCCCTGAACCCAGCTCAGCTGTGGCCTGAGCGTCTCCCTTTCTTGGAAGCCCCAAAGAATGACCCACCTCCCGGGGCAGGAAGTCCTGGTCCCCCAGGCCCCAGCGCGCCCGGTGGAAGCGGTAGTACACGAGGTTCTGCTGCATGACACTGTCCCCGGGGTCAAAGAGCATGTAGCTGGCGGCACTGCGGGCGGCCTGGTGCACGTCGTTCACTATGGGCAGTGGGACAGTGAGAGAGTCACCTCCTAGAGCCCCTGAGGAAGTGCCCACTCCCTGCCCAGGCACCTGTGCCCGACCCAGCAGCAATGCCAACAGCCGACACTGCGCCTGAGGAGTAAGTGCCAGGCACCCTGTGGCTCACAGAGAGAGTGCTGGTGCCGGCCAGTGCAGGGCAAGGAGGATGGCACTGAAGGACCAGGGTCTCTCCAGGGTCCTGCCACAAACCAGCAAGGCCCTCCCGATCCCTGCTCCAGCCCCAGCCTCTGCGCCCTGGTGCCGGAGCCCTGGCGGTCCCTCCTGCCCTGCTGTTCTGCAGCCACAATATTTGCCCTCTCTCAGCCTCAGCTTCCCCATCCGTAAAGTGGGTGGATACATGAGGGGAGGATCAAGTGCAATCAGGGCTCTGTAAGCTGCCAACACTTAGTTGTTGGCGAAACACCTCTAAGTGCTTGCCTGTCCCCACAACGCTTAGCCTGCCCATCTGTGGGGCAGCACCCCGACTCCGGGAGGCCCCTTGTTGTCCTCTCTGGCCCGCTGCTCACACTTGTAGTAGGCGAACTGGAGGTAGTGGTACATGGTGGCCACGAACTTGTCCACGAAGTAGCCGCCCACATTGGGGGTCAGGTCGGCCTCACAGTCCACCTTGCACTGCAGCGACTCTGCAAAGAGATCTGGAGGGCAGGGAGGGCGCTGGGAACGCCACAGGAGGAAACGGCCCCAGATCCAGGTTGTGCACCCGCCTCCCGGCCAGACGAGGAAGTGCAGGGGCCATCGCGAGGAGCAGTGCGGGTGATGTGCTCGGCCCGCCGACCACAGCTCAACCGCACCTCAAGTGGGGGGCATTTTAGGGGAAGCCCAAGCTAGGGCAGGACCTCATCCTGACGGGGCAAGGACGACAGCCCAAAGGTTGGAGACTCGGGGATTAGGTAGTGGGGTTTCTCGCCCCAAGGGCATCTCCTTGGCATCTCCCCAGCCCCCTCTGGGATACCCTGCACCCAACACTCGTGAGCTCGGGCCCCTGTCCACCCCGCCTGTGGCAGCTGCTCCACGCCTGTACTTGGGTGTTCCTGGCCAGCGGTAGGTGGTACCTGCTATGGCGGGGTAGAAGTCTTTGAATTCCACCTGCTCCTGGGCCCCCTCGCATCCCGCCAGGCATCGAGCGAAGACGGCCAGATACTCGGCCAGGGCGCGTTCCATGTCCTCGGCGCTGCTGCGGAAATCGCCACTGTTATAGAGCTTCACGGCCCGGAGGAACACGGCCTGAGGGTCGGAGACATGGAGATCAGGGGAACTCCAACACCTCTGCTCCTCCACAACTTGGGGCTGGGGGCAGGGACGCAGCTCCGGGCGTTCTGCTCCGCACCTCGTAGGGCTGGGCCTCCAGGTCGGTGAGCGACTCATCGGGGACGTCCACCATGCTCCGGTAGTAGGCCAGATACTTGGCGGTCAGCTCGTGCTTCGGGTTCTTCTGCAGGAAGGTGTACGCCGCGGCCACCGCCTTCTCCAGCCGGTCGTCCTGGGGTGCCCAGCGAAGAGCGCGCGGTCGGCGGGGCGCAGCGCGCATCCCGGACGCCCGTCCCGCGCGCTCTCCCGGCGGCGCTCACCTTGAAGAGCGCATAGTGCAGATACAGGTAGGGCCGGCGGCTCTGGAAGTCGCGCAGCAGCTGGCGCGGCGGGTAGGGCACGCGGAAGGCGGGCAGCTCACTCTGGCAGCGGCGCAGGCAGACGGCGCGCTGCAGGACGGCGCCGAAGAGCCGCAGCTCCCGCGCCCAGGCCTCGCCGCCGCCGGGCTCTCCGGGGCCGCCGGGGCCGCCGGGGTCGACGCAGCGCGCGTGGCAGAAGGCCTCGCTGTCGCGCAGCAGGCGGTGCAGCCGCAGCGCCGCCTCCAGCCCCTGCGCGCTCTCGCGCCACTCGCCCTGCTCGTACAGCTCGAGCGCGCGGCCGTAGGCGGCGGCGAGCGGCGCCAGCGCGGCGGGCGGGAACCCGCGGAAGCTGTACTGCTCGTACTGCGCGCGCGCGCCCCGCGGCGGCAGCAGCAGCGGCAGCAGCAGCGGCCCGAGCAGGAGGCCGAGCAGCGCGCGCGCCCCGCCCGCCATGGCCACGCGCGAGGCCGCGCACCAGCCCGCCCGCGCCCTGTACCTCGCCCTCTGCCCCCGGCTGCGCCCCGCCGCGGGATCCCTAGCGGCTGGAGACCACCGCCCCGGGTCCTAGCGCCAGGCTCCGATGGGGGTCGCACCCCCAGCCGAGGCTCCTAGAGCGGCCCGACGCCTAGTCGCGTGGCGCTCCCGGCAGATGGGGAGCGCGTGGGGCTGCTGCACGTTCGTGCGAAAGTTAGCCAAGTTACTCCCCACGGTTAGCACCCCCCCCACACGACAGGGGAGCCGAGGGAGGCAGGCCCAGGACGCGGGACACCAGGGCTGTCCCCCCGCCCCGCCCCGACCCCCAACGCGCCCCGCGTGGCGCAGCCCTCAAGATCCCCTGCACACACGATTCTTGGCACCTACGACCCCAGCACCCACGATCCTCAGGACCCACGATCCCCGCAACCACCTCCCAGCGTCCGGGTCTGCCAGGTGGGCGCGGAGAGGCGGCCTGGCCTCACCCTCAGGGGACCTGGACTGGGGGGTCCGCAGAAGCCGCCGAAGCCCCCACCCGGCTCTAGGACCCGGAGGCTCCGGAAAAGAGCGTCGAGCAAAGTTTTTTTGGAGCTCACTCGGCTTCTCATCTTTCCCTCCCCGCCTCCGGCCCAGCCTCCGCCCCTGGGACGAGGAACCCGGGGGACCCCGGGGGCGGGGTTCCTGCGGCGCATTCCTGGGACCTGGCCAGGCGTCCTGTCTTGGTCTCCTCCCGCCCGGCCAGCTCAGTGTCCCCAGCCCCCCTTCCACGTGGACTGGCCAGGGTGGAGGTGGGGGACAGGAAGGGGGGGGAGTCAGCCCCGGGAAGCGGGGGCCGACGCCTCGGCCTCTGCTCTGCCCGCGTCCGGGCCAGCACCATGCTCCTCACGGGCTTCCCGGGCCGGTGGCCCCTGCTGCAGGCCCTGCTGTCCCTGCAGGCCGTGGGGAGGGCGCTGGGCCGCGCCAGCCTGACCGGGGGCCCCCTGGAAGACGTGGTGATCGAGCGGTACCACATCCCCAGGGCCTGTCCCCGCGAGGTGCAGATGGGGGACTTTGTGCGCTACCACTACAATGGCACTTTCGAGGATGGCAAGAAGTTTGACTCCAGGTAATGGTGGGGCGCCCTGGACCCCCACTCCCTCTGGTTTTCCTTTAGCGCCCCTCCCCCATTGTGTGGTACTGGAAATTAAACCCGGGGCCTGGGCGGTGAGCGCCGGTCCTGTTCTGCCGTTGCTAGATCACTCCGTGCCCAGGCTGCGGTCAAACTGGCGACCCAGCCTCAGCCTCCCAGAGTACTGGGATCGCCGGCGTGCACCGCCACGCCCAGCTTGTTATTCCTTTTTAAACTCTGTTCCTGTATTCATTCTGCCACAGCCTATCCACAAACAGCATGGGGGAGGCACATCCCAGACCCCGGGTCCCCACAAAGAGACCCCGCCCCAACTCCAAAGTCCCAGGCTCCCTCCTGCAGCGTTTGATAGTCCACTGAGCCGCCCCACCCCGCTGCCCTTGTTCGGAGGCTCAAGGCAGTCATGGGTCCTGCTCTGGCCGGCCCCATCCTGTCCGTGTTGTTACTGCTGTTTATGGAGATGGTGGCGAGCCACCGGTCGGATGCGGGAGACAGCAGGATGGAGTGAGGTAGGCAGAGCTCTGTGGCTGCGCTGCCCACTGGTGTCCTCATGTCACAGGGTCAGATGGACACACAGGCAGCCTCTGAGATGCCTCCCTCCTTCCTTTGGGCCGCGTCAGACCCCCACCTCCTCCGTTCTAGCTTTACTGGGCTGGCCCCGCAGCCCATCCTGCTAGCCTTGGTCTCCATCTGCCTCTGTGGTCCGAGGGGACAGCTGCCAGGTAGACTATGCAGCTGCCAGGTAGACTTTCCCCCAGGAAACCCTCTGCGCCACAGTGTCACCCCCTGAAGACCCTGCCAACCCTACAGCTTAGCCCTGGAAAATGAAGTCTCAGCCAGGCCAGGACAGCACTGACATAAACTAGCTGGGAACACAGCAAGGAGCCCTCCATGATCGAGTGGGCTGGGGGGTGGGGCGGTGGGGGAGGGTGTTGAGGTGGCTTCCCTGTTGGTGTCCCTGGAGGCCCAACTGGGGCCCAGTTTATGAGAGTTGGCCTTCAGCTTTCTTTTTCTCTTCTTTCTCTCTTTCTTTCTTTTCTTTTAAGTCCACTAACTGCTAATTTGCTGCTGGGATTATAGGCATGTACTATCACCCCTGGCTGAAAGCTTTCTTCACTACCTCCATCCTTTGGATTTTGTCATTTGTTTTGCTTTCGAGCCAGGGTCTCACTCTAGAGCCCAGGCTGGCCACGAGCTTTCCATCCTCCTGCCTCAGCCTGCTGGGTGCTAGAAATCGTCCATCATCACACCTGGCCTGCGGTCCCCTGTGAGCAAATAAAAGCCCCCATCCTCCCTTTACTTCAAGTATACAGCCCAAAGCAGGCAAAGCCAGGGCCATTTGCAAAGGCCTCTTCGGTAAAGATTGATGCTGATCCCACGTTCACCACTGGCCTGCTCTGCTTTCTCCTCTTTCCTGGGAGAATCCCTGGGGCCACAGCCTAAACGTGGGCCTTGGAGCTCATGGGCCGCGTGGGAGCTTGGGTAACACCAGTCTCAGGTCTCTGGGTGCCCACTGTGAGGCTTCACTCAGGTAACAAATGTGAGCCAGGCATGGTGCTGTGCCAGCTGGGAGGCTGAGGCAAGCAGATCTCAAGTTTGAGCCCAGCCTCAAAAAAAACCTAGGTGGGGGGCAGGGAGATAGCTCAGGGGCACAACTGCCTGCCTGGCAAGTGCAAGGTCCTGAGTTCAACCCCCGGTTCCGCAAAAAAAAGAGAAGACTGGGGCTGCAGCTCATTGTAAAGGCTCTGGGTTCAAGTACTGCAAAGAAACTTTTTTTTTTTTTTTTTTTTTGTATTTTAGGGAAGAATCTACAGGGTGTTCAGGGTCTCACTACTAGATCAGACTTGTAGTGTTCTGCCTGTTTACAGCCTCCCAAGAGCTGGGATTACAGATGGGCCACCATGCCCACTCTAATAAATTTTTTTTAAAAAATGAGTGTAAAGTGCCAAGCATTGGGGCTGGCGAGATAGCTCAGCGGTCTAAAGCGCCTACTGAGGCAACCACAGGGACCATGGTTCAATACCGGGCATCACATCCTGTGCCAGCCCCACCCCAGGGCAGGCTGAACTAGCCATAACATAAAAATAAATAAATCAAAGTTTAAAGTGCCAAGCTTTAGGGGATGGGGAGATAGCTCCGTGGCACAAGTGCCTGCCTGGCAAGTGCAAGGTCGTGAGCTCAAACCCCGGTCCCGCCAAAAAAATAAAGTGCCAAGCTTTGAATCGGGCCTATAGCAAGTGCTCTGTAAACCCTCATTGGCCTCCGTGCCTTTCGGTGACCGGAAGTAGTGCCCACCGTCACCAACCCACCTGCAGCCCAGCAAAGCCCGAGCTTCCTGAGGTGTCTGCAGGGGTGGAGGAGACAGGGTGGCCACAGGCACGCCGGAAGTGCAGCGTGCTCATGCGCAGTGAGACTGCGGGGTGGGGGTGGGGGCCTCCCCTGTGTGCTCCTGAGCCCTGGGGCTCCCTCACCCCACCTCCATCCCTCCTCTCCCAGCTACGACCGCAGCAGCCTGGTGGCCATCGTGGTCGGCGTGGGGCGGCTGATCACCGGCATGGACCGTGGGCTCATGGGCATGTGCGTGAACGAGCGGCGGCGCCTTGTGGTGCCCCCGCACCTGGCCTATGGCAGCATCGGCGTGGGTGAGCAGGGGTCCTGAGCAGTCGGGGCGCAAGGGTGTGGGGGAGCTGGGAGCGGGACATGCTGGACCTCTGACCCCACCCGCAGCGGGGCTCATCCCGCCCGACGCCACCCTGTACTTCGACGTGGTGCTGGTGGATGTGTGGAACCAGGCGGACACGGTCCAGGTGAGCATCCTGCTGCGGCCGCCGCTGTGCCCGCGCATGGTGCAGGAGGGGGACTTCGTGCGCTACCACTACAATGGCACCCTGCTGAACGGTGTGCCTTTCGACAACAGGTAGGGTCTGGAGGACCACGGGGGTGGGGGGGACGAGGGGAGAGAGGGCCCCCCAGCCCCGAGCCTCTGTCTCTGCAGCTACAGTCGGGGCGGCACCTATGACTCCTACGTGGGCTCCGGCTGGCTGATCAAGGGCATGGACCAGGGCCTGCAGGGCATGTGTCCCGGGGAGAGGAGGAGGGTCACCATCCCGCCGTTCCTGGCCTATGGAGAGAAGGGCTACGGTAAGGGCCGGTGGGACGTGGGAGACTTCAGAAGAGGGGCACTGTCGCGCAGGTTGGGACAAAAGGGGCTTCGGGCCAAGGAGGCAGGCAGGTAGGAGTGAAACTCAGTCCTTGGCGACGGACGGCCTCGAAGAGAAAGGCGGCTTTATTCTGGTTCAGACACAGGCCCTGTGTGCCTGTTGGAGGCTGGGGACCCGCCGTGACCTCTAGGTGGCGCCAGAACTAGGACAGCGGAGAGCGAAATGTCTGCGCGCGACACCTGCTCGGGCCCTGCTGAGCTTGGCTGCTCCCTGCCTATTCCACTCAAGCTCCGTCCCCTCCCCAGGGACTGTGATCCCCCCACAGGCTTCCTTGGTCTTCCACGTCCTCCTGGTGGATGTCCACAACCCGAAGGACACGGCCCAAGTGGACACGCTGGCCGTCCCGGCTGACTGTGTGCGCAAGGCAGCCTCCGGGGACTTCATGCGGTACCACTACAACGGCTCGCTGATGGACGGCACACCCTTCGACTCCAGGTCCGGAGGGTCTCAGGAGGGCGGGGCCTGTCCCTCGGAGCTTCCGGAAGGGGAGGGGCTCCATTGACCCCTCGCGGCTTTAGCGTTCTTTTTTTTTTTGTTTATTTTTTAATTTTTAATTTTTTAAGTTTATTTATATTATGGCCGGCTCCGCCTGCCCTGGGGGTGGGGCTGGCGCGGCATGTGGTGCCAGGGATTGAACCACGGTCCCTGCGGCCGCCTAAGCTTGCCTAAGCAGGCACTTTAGACCGCTGAGCTATCTCGCCGGCCCCGGCCTCCGCATTCTGTCGCAGCTACTCTCGCAACCACACCTACGACACCTATATCGGGCAGGGCTACATCATCCCCGGCATGGACCAAGGCCTGCAGGGCGCGTGCATGGGCGAGCGCCGCAGGATCACCGTGCCCCCCCACCTGGCCTACGGGGAGAACGGCACCGGTAGGCCGCAGCTTGTCCCCTGCTCCCCAGGGCAGTCCCCACCCAGCAGCCTGCCCATGGGGACAAGCCAGAGTGACTTTGGACAAACAGACCTTGCAGCCCCAGGAGGAGAGAAGTCTGAATTTCTTGTAAAATTGAGACGGGGTCTCACTCTGCATTTCAGGCTGGCCTTGAACTCATTTTACAGCCCAAGCTGGCCTTGACATCGCTCTGTAGCCCAGGCTGGTCTCCAGTTGTGGCGATCCTCCTGACTCAGCCTCCTAAGTGCTGGGATTGCAGCCTTGCGGGTCTGGGTTTTAGACCCACCTGGTCAGCCTGTCCAGTCCTCAGGGTTTGCAAGATGCCACCAGCTGAAGGGTGCTGGAAGCAGCCTGTCCTTGTTGGGGTCCCCAGAGCGAGAGTAGAAAGGAATTGGGTCTCTGTCCCCTGCTGGTGGCTGACCCCTTCCTGCCTTGCCTCAGGAAACAAGATCCCGGGCTCCGCCGTGCTTGTCTTTCACGTGCTTGTCGTTGACTTTCACAACCCCTCCGACACCGTTGGGATCGAGACCCTGTCCCGGCCCACAGAGCCCTGCAACGAGACCTCCAAGCTTGGGGACTTCATCCGCTACCACTACAACTGCTCTCTGATGGACGGCACCAGACTATTCTCCTCGTGGGTCGGGGTTCCGCTTAGCACCCCGTGCCAGCTCTGCTCTCCCCGCTTGCGGTCCCTGTCAGTTTCTCCCCAGTGGGAGGCATGAGATCCCGTTCTCTGTAGAGAAGGGGTGAGGTGGTACAGGAGGGGACAGGAGCCCTGCAGGCCATGCGGGGAAGTGACCGAGGGTGGGTGGCGATTCCGCTCCCGGGTGTCTGCAGGGTGCCGCGAGGATGGTTCTGGAACTGCGGGTGTGTTCTGGGCCGGAACTGACCCCGGCACCTGCTCTCCACCAGCCATGACTACGGGGCCCCCCAGGAGGCCACACTGGGCGCCAACAAGGTGATCGACGGGCTGGACAAGGGACTGCAGGGCATGTGTGTGGGCGAGCGGCGGCGGCTGGTGGTGCCCCCCCACCTGGCGCATGGGGAGAGCGGAGGTGAGAGGCTCGGGCCGGGGCTACGCGGCTTGCTCCTTTGTGCCCTGACTGCGCGGTGGGGTGGGGTTAGGGGAGTAGGTTCTTGGGCCCCCTGCACAGCTGTGTAAACATCCCACGTCCCCGGAGGGAAACGGGCCCGAGGCACGCTGGGCTGTGGAGGCCTGATGGGGTGCCTCCCGCCCTCAGCCCGCGGGGTGCCTGGCAGCGCGGTGCTGCTGTTCGAGGTGGAGCTGGTGTCCCGGGAGGACGGACTGCCTGATGGCTACCTGTTTGTGTGGCACGACGACCCTCCCTCCAATCTGTTCGAAGACATGGACCTCAACAAGGACGGAGAGGTCCCCTCAGAGGAGGTGAGTCAGGAACTCAGCCGCCACCAGGCTGGGCAGCTAGCAGTGCGGGCGTAGTGCATCACAGTGCCCACGCTGCTGTCGCGTGTCCTTCTAGCCTGCTGGTGTTTTCTGCGGGCAGGCTGCTTTCCCACCCCGCGGCCACGCCCCCACTAGGCCATGCCCACGGCCACACCCTTCCCACCAGCCGGCCACGCCCTGTGCATGCTCTTCCAGACTGTGCAGTCTGCCCACCCATCCCCCGTACCCCCTAGGCCACTGCCCCAGGCCTCTGCCTCCCCGTCTCCACGTTGGGAAGCGCCCCGACTTCCAAGGGCTCCCCCTGGGACTCCATGCGCCGCTCCGTGGCTCCCCCAGCCCTTACCCCGCCTTTCTCTGCAGTTCTCCGTGTTCATCAAGGCTCAGGTGCAGGAGGGCAAGGGCCGCTTGCTGCCTGGGCAGGACCCTGAAAAAACCATCGGGGACATGTTCCGGAACCAGGATCGCGACCAGGACGGCAAGATCACGGCCGCAGAGCTCAAGCTGAAGTCGGAGGAGGACCAGGAGCGCGTCCACGAGGAGCTCTGAGGCCGGATCCCATGAAGACGCGGCAGCGGGACTGTCCTGCCGCAGCACCCTCTGCTGGGGGACCTGGAGCCGTGGGAGGGGTCACGGCGGGCATGCAGGGCCCCAGCCCGAAGGCGCGGGGTCACACCCGTGGGCTCGCGGCGTGGGCTGGCCCTCTCGCCGGTCACTAGGGCCTTGGCAGGATGCAGCCTGGCTTATTCCCGCCACACTGGACCCGCCGCACTGCAGCGCCCTGGGCCTGGCTCCTGGGAAGGGGCCGCTGGGCTCCACCTGCCCCGTGCCCCGCTTCCCTCCCCCCAGGGGCACGAGTGGTGCTGGGCTCTGCACCCCTCATCCTACCCTCTCAGAGACCCCCATCTGTGGGAACCCAGAAGGGTGCTCTGCATCGACCGTGAGGCCGGGAGAGAAGTCTCCCCCAGTTCTGCGCTTGAGGCCACATGTGTTCACTCCCTTCCGGTGGCAAATAAAAGATTCTCCCACAGGTCGTCTCAGGAGGTGGTCTCTGGGGAGCAGGGGCCCAGTGTAAGGTCAGACCCAGAGCCGGGACTGTGAGCCAAACCCCAGCCTTTTTGACCTTTTATGTTGAGATAGGGTCTTTTTTTTTTTTTCACAACCAGGAATTAAACTCAGCACCTTGCACTTGCCAGGCAGGCCCTTGTGACCCTGAGATATCTCCCCAGCCCCTGAGATAGGTCTTACTAAATTGCCCAGCCTGGTATAGTGGCGCGTGCCTATAATCCCAGCACTCAGGAGGCTGAGGCAAGTGGATCCTTGCAAGTTTGAGACCAGCCTGGACTACATAGTGAGCTCAAGGCTAGCCTGAACTGCCTAGCAAGACCCTGTTTCAAAAAGACCAATCAATCCAGTAGCCTGCCTCAGGCTCCCAGAGTGCTGGGACAGGTGTGTGCCACATGTCCAGCTTGGGGAGGGAGGACTTTTGACCCACAGGTTAGGACAGAAAGAGGAGACGAATCAGGCTGGTGCCAACACCTCTCACTCCAGAGACAGACAGCCCTGCATGGCCCACAAGCCCAGGCTGCTGAGGGTGGTGTCCGGGGAATGGGGCCACAGATGGCCCTGTCCCCTTGCTGCCCCAGCTGAGCAGGAAAGGCAGCTGGACCCCCACAGCTAGGAGGCTCAAGGACTGCAGGAGCCTCGAAGCGCTGTCTCGGCTGCTACCAGCCTGCTGCTCCTGGCCACCAGGTGTCACCAGCTCCTCTCCCTCTATCAGAGGACAGAGCTGGGTTCAGATCCTGAATCTCGGGCCACCTACCTGGACTCTGCCACCACCATGGATAGGACTTGGTCTCCCAAGGACAGGCTGGGACAGTTCTGAGAGCCGAGTTGCCCGTGCACCCGTCCTAGCTCTGTGCTATAGTCTGGTCTGGGTGTCCCATCTGGAGGGCCAGGGGGCAAGGCTTGGTCCCTGTGTGTGGCTGCTGAGGGGGCACTCCAGGGAGAGCTCAGATCCCTTGGGGCCCTGAGATCGTGGGGCCTGGTCTCTTCTGCATCTAGCAGCTGTGAGGCGACCAGGTCCCTCAGACAGGCAGAACCACCAAAACCAAACCAGAATAAACCTTTTCATTTGATACAGGGTCTTAACTACACAGTTCAGAGTTGTGGTGACCTCTTGTCTCAGCCTCACCAGCACTGGGATTACTGGGATTACAGGCAGGTTTCTGGGGCTGGCCTGGCATGTGGTACCAGAGATACCAGGAATAGAACTCACATCTTTGCGCTTGCCAGGTAGGCACTTAGAGCGATGAGCTGTCTCCCCAGCACCCCCCCCCCTTTTTTTTGTTTTTTGGGTTTTTTTTTTGTCTTTTTGAGACAGGGTCTTGCTATGCAGTTCAGGCTGGCCTTGAGCTCACTTCTGTAGCCCAGGCCGGTCTCGAACTCACATCAATCCTCCTGCCTCAGCCTCCCAACTGCTAGGATTACAGGTATGTGCCACCACACCCAGCTTGACCCAGCCCCCTTTTCTCCTTTTAAATTATTTCAAATCCTGTTACAGTGGTAGAAAGACACTCAAGACCTTTGACTTGACTATGGCTGGGCATGGTGGCACATGCCCGTAATCCCCACACTTGGAAGGCTGAGGCAGGATTATTGTGAGTTTGAGACCAGCTTGGGCTACACAGTGAGGTCAAGGCCAGCCTGAGCTTCATAGTAAGATCCTGTCTCAAAAAGAATAAAAAGAAAGAAACGCAGCCTAGATTGGTCTCAAGCTCCCACTCCTCCTGCCTCAGCCTCCCACAGCGCTGGGGTTAGAGGTGTACACAACAGGCTCAGGAGCCATGATGGATGGCAAGGGAAACGAGGGTGCTCCCCGCCCCCAGGACCCAGGCTCGGGAGGCCTGGGGTGGCCACACACTGGTCTCAAATAGTGACCTCGCCCAAAGCCTAACAGAAACACCTGGATTGAAGCAATGCCCCTTGCAATGGCCTCAAGGAGAACCCTGGGGTCAGAAGTGTTCTTGTCCAGCTCCATCCCAGGCGTGGAGCCCAGGGAGGGGCACCTAAGCCTTCCACTCTTAGCACCGGAGCCACTCGAGAGGCCTAGGCAGAAGGGTCACAAGCTCACTGGCAGCCTGGGATGCGTAGCAAGACCTCATCTTCAAACGGAAGCAGGTGTGGCCCACGGATGTGGCACTTGCCTGGCATGCTGGGAGGCCCATCCTCGGCACCACAGAGAAGAGGAAAATAATCAAGGGTCAAGGCACCCACAGGCATTTGGTGTCATCTCCCCTTTCCAGCCTCAGGATCCCAACTTCCTCTAGCCCAAGACCTCGGGAAGAAGTGAGGACCTTCTCAGAGGGCAGCTGGTGTGTCCACAAAAGGTGTCACAGTCATCGGGGTCACCAGGCTGAGGCGGGAGGAGGCACAGTGTCCAGGTCAAGGACACAGGATGCCCCTGCATAAAGCGCTCTTTCAAGCCCTGGGCCCCAGGACCCCTTGTGGTCCTTGGTAATTGGTTAGTGGCCTGGCCAGGGCACAGGAGAAAGAGGGTGGTGCCTCAGGGGAGATCCACATCCACTTGGGTCCCTGCAGGGCCCCCAGATGGGGCCACCCCAATCCAGCTGTTCCCCACAGGATGCCAATTTTGATGGTGGCGCTCGCAGGACCCCACCCGCACCCCCTGCATCTGCACACAATCCTGGGTTCTCAAATCCTGTTCCAAGGAGTCCGAGGTGCCTCAGAAGTTCTGGGGCCTCCAGGATCATGACAGTAGTTTTTAATTTGCATCTGCTTTAACCTTCTATTTGTCGGAAACACAGCTTTCTTGTTCAGGTGCTGGGAATTGAACTCAGAGCCTCACGCTTACAGGCAGGCTGAAATACAGCATTTTATACAGAACCCTGGACTAGGCGACCACAGGATGCCAACAGGCAGAGATCACCCGGGAGCACGTGTGGGAGGAAGAGGGGCCCTGGGTTCCACCGCGGCGGGGACAGCTGTGTGAGTACTCAGGAGCCCGGTGCCTCCCCTGGGTCCCCTGGGGACAGGACGTGCTGCAGCAGCCCGTTGACCACGTCCAGCGTCTCGTCACTCTCCAGCACGACGTCGTAGGCATCCAGGTAGCGCTCGCGGCGCTCCTCCACCTGCGGGCGAGCACGTGGCGCTCAGGCGTCCCCCAGGCCCCACTCCCAGGCTGCCTGACTCCGCCTCCTGACGCCCGCAGAGCCGGACGGGGGCCGCAGGGTTCTGATGGGACACGGCCAGGTGGGCCAGGGGCAGAAGCGGCCACCACCTGCCCTCGGCTAGGGCCAAAAGGGTAGCAGCAGGGGTCACCCTGGTACCATCGCATTTGCGCCAGCGAGGGCATCAGCCACAGTCTTCCACCTGCGGCCTGGCCCAGCTGGGGCCACCTCCTGCACCCCTCATGCTTGGAGTGGAAGCCCCCGTGCAAGGAAAGCTGGGCAGAGCGCAGCCCACCCACCTTGTCATTGAGGAAGCCAATCTTGAGGATGTGTTGTACCCCAGGAACCCCGTCAGCCATGCTGAGGTCCCCCAGAGAGTCCCCGAGCAGCAGGATGTTGGTTCTGCCCTGGAGCTGCCGGAAGTAACTGGTGCTGCCACCCGCGGAGCCATTCTTGTTGAAGATGTGAATGAGTGGGGCCTTGAACCCCTGCAGGAGGCCCTGGGGACCAAGAGGGCACGGGCAGTGGTCAGCACCACCACGTGGCGCTGCCCTCCACTGTGCACTGCGGGGAAGGGGCCCTAAAATGCACAGAGGAGGCCAGGATTTCATAGCAGGCCAAGTCAGGGTTGGCAGACTAGTGCCCAGTCGCCACGTTTGGCTGTTTCTCTATAAACAGAGGATCACTTCTGCAGAGGGCACTACTGCTGAGCTATCTCCACAGCCCCTGGCATCTTTTTCTTGTTTTTTTTTTTTGTCTTTTTCTGACACAAGGTCTTGCTGTGTAGCTCAGGTTGGCATTGAGTTCACTTTGTGGCCCAGGCTTAAACATTTTTTTTTTTTTTTTTTTTGGCTTTTTGAGACAGGGTCTCATTATGCAGTTCAGGCTGGCATTGAGCTCATTTTTGTAGCCCAGGCTGGTCTCGAACTCACACTGATTCTCCAGCCTCAGCCTCCCAAATGCTGGGATTATAGGCGTGTACCACCACGCCCGGCTTAAAATCATAAACTAGCAATGATCTTCCTGTTTTAGCCTCCTGCATGCTGGAATCACAGGTGTGTGGCACCATGCCTGGCCCTTTTAAATCTTTTATTTCAAGCCAGGGTCTTGCCTAATTGCCAAAGCTGGCTGTGAGCTTGGTAATCCTCCTGTCTCAGCCTCCTGAATACCTGGGGTTACAGGGGCTGGTAACCGTTCCTGCCTACTCCAGGGGAACACAGGCCGTTCACCTGCTGACACACAGTGGGAATGGCTTGCTCTGGGGGCTGGGGCTGGGCCAAGCTGCCACACAGCAAGTCCCCAGGGGGATGCCTCGGACAGTGGCTGCCGCCACCCACCCGCAGGCAGAGATGGGCCACATCCACCGCCCCCAGGTCCCGCCCTGCCTGCCCGGCGAGGCAGGGGCTCACCTCATCACTGAAGTCCATGTAGTTGGACACGATGTGGACGTTGGGGTGCAGCACGTCCCTCTGCCGGATCACCTCCTCCAGGATGTCGCCCACACCAGCGGAGAAGATGAACAGCGGGATGTCGTGCCGGTGCAGCGTGTCGAAGAAGGTCTCGTAGCCCTCCCTGCAGGACAAGGGCTCAGAATGTCACGGCCAGCGCCACTGCGCCCTCTTGCTCTCCAGTTCTCCAGGCAGGGTCGCACTACGTA
This sequence comes from Capromys pilorides, assembly GCA_004027915.1. NCBI lineage: Eukaryota > Metazoa > Chordata > Mammalia > Rodentia > Capromyidae > Capromys > Capromys pilorides. Next base: position 1,294 of record PVKN010008913.1, on the reverse strand, counting down.
GCTCAGGTTGATCTAGAACTCAGCCTCCCCAGCCACAAGCTACGCCAGACCACCCTGAACTACGCAGTGAGACTTCGCCACAAAACAGGCTCCAGCACAGAGCTTGGCTCAGATGTGGCGCACACCTATAATCACAGCAGCTCAGGAGGCTGAGGCAGGAGAGTTGAAAGTTCAAAGCCACCCTGGGCCACTTTAAAATAAAAAGGCACAGGGCTGGCAGATGGTTCAGTGGTCTAAAGCGCCTGCTTAGGAAAGCTCAGGCAACTGCAGGGACTGCGGTTCGATTCCCGGCACCACATGCTGTGCCAGCCCCACCACTAGGGTAGGCTGAGCCAGCCATAAAAAACAAACAACCAAACAAACAAACAAAATAAAATTTAAAAAAAATTAAAAAATAAAATAAAAAGTCACAGAAAGGCTGCGGATGTCACCTGGCAGCAGAGCACTCCTGGCCTGGATCCCCAACCCTGCACATACACAAGCCCCGCCCGCCACTCAGGGCTACCCCAACAGTCTCTGCTGCGGTGAAAGGTGAGGACAGTGGTGCAGCCCCCGCTCTGCAGCCTCTGCCCCCCCAGCCTCCCCAGCACCAACGCGAGCTGGAGGCCAAGCTCACCGGAGCATGGCGCCCGACTCCCGCACCACAGCAGGGATCTGCATCCGCGGAATCTTCTGTCCACACAGCAGCTCATGCGCCCTGGTCCACCTGCATCAGGCCCAGCCCCACCTTCAGGCGCTGCAGAGGCCACCAGGCCTCCTACCAGAGCCAGCCCCTTGGAAGGGACCCTGGTACATCCTTAAAGGGGAGAGGGTGTCCGGTGGGGTGGTGGCGTCCACCACAATCCAGGCACTTGGGGAGGCTGAGGCAGGAGGAGCTCAAGCTTGAGCTAAGTGTGGGCAACTCAGTGATACAGTGAGGTGAAAGAAACACAAACTAAAAATAATAAAAAGGGCCAGGGATGCCACTCACTGCAGAGGCCCCGGGTTTCGTCTCCAGTACTGGACACACGGAGGGCAAGAGGGCACCACAAGGGAGAGGCCGCCACGCTGGACACCCTCTTCCCTTCAAGGATGGCCAGGGTCCCTTCCAAGGGGCTGGCTCTGCTGGGCTGCGCCTGTCCTGCTCCCGCATGCCCTGCGCTGTCCCCACAGCCCCGGAGTGGCACTGAGACAGCAGCACCACCGCAGGAACGGATCCCCGCCCACGGAACCCCAGGCCCTGCAGGCTAGCTCCAGTGGCTCAAAGGCCGTGCTGGTGGCGGCAGCTACAGCCTCAGGGTCCTCCTGGCCAAGC